>JADWQK010000996.1:0-30086 GCA_017933935.1 Sesamia nonagrioides | reverse complement strand
TTTACCTGAGGGGGGTTCCAGTAGAAAAATAGAATAAATTTTGAAACATGTTTTTTATAGTATTTTAAGAATGTTTAATATTTACTGGAAATATAAGGCTTTTTTATTTTATTTTATTTTTATTAAGTCTTTCTCGTTTCTGTTTACTAATACCTGTGTTATAATAATGTTATTAGTAATTAATCGATAAACAAACAAAAAAATTGGTTGCCTGTAAAGTCGGTATACGGGCGAAAGTATTACGTGACAACGACTTTGAGTGGTAAAATAATTTTAATGTGAATATTCATTCGTATAGTAGGAAGAAGGATGAAATAATAGTAACAATTTAAAACATTTATTTATACAAAGAATTATATTTAAAACATTAATTTATACAAAGAATCTCGCACTGAATTTCATATTAACAAAATTTTATTTTTACCTTTACACATACATACGTATTTATATACAAATATACATATAATAACTTGCAATACATTTGCCTATCTCTCTCACTCGCTCTTAGGCGGGCTAACTGTGCTCGAGTGGAAGGGACGCGTGCCTTTCACTTTTTATTTATGTCTGTCTCTCTCGCTCTTAGGCGGGCTAACCATGCCCGAGTGGAAGGGACGCGTGCCTCTCACTCGCTCTCATTGTGAGCGCATAGGTAACGTGAGCGGGGCGCGTAACGCAGTTTCTTGAAGTGTCTCCCGGCAGTCCCGGCAAACCAATTTATAAGACGGAAAAAAAGATAATTTCAAAATTCATTAGTATTGTTACTATGATGATTATGTAAAATTTCATATTTTATTTGGCCATGTGTTTACCTAACCTTTATTATCCTTACGGGTCGGACAGGGTTTTCTTAACATATTGTATAAATAGTGTCGAGGACGCCATACCCAAAAACGTTAAGCACTTTTGGTTTTATATCACTAATCGTCAGGGGAAGTCAGGAATACCATACAGTATGTTTTATAAAAATATTACTTCTAGTGACCCCATCGAAATTTGCAATATGTTTTCGGCTTTTTTTCGGTCAGTTTATGAACCGTCTAGTATCTCTCCTAGCTGGTGTCCAACTTCTGATCTATGCAACGAGAACAGTGGTTCTTTGTGCACTTTGCATTGCACGACGTCTGCAAACAATTGCAATTACTGGACATAAGTAAGGGATCGGGACCTGATGATATACCTCCTTATTTTTTAAAGAAAACCTCTGAAACGATATGTAAGCCTCTTTCATTATTGTTTAATGGTTGCATCAAGAGTGGTACTTTTCCTTCAATGTGGAAAAAAGCAAATATAGTTCCGGCGTTCAAAAGTGGATCCAGCCATAATATAGAGAACTATAGACCGATTTCTATACTTTGTTCAATTTCAAAATTATTCGAGAAATTAGTGCATCAGGCCATTTATCCATTTTTGCTCCAAAATATTATACCCGAGCAAGATGGAAAATAAATCTACCGTTTCCAATTTAATGATTTTTACAGATCATCTGTTCAGTAATATGGATGGCGGACATCAAACTGACGCCATTTATACAGATTTTAAAAAGGCGTTTGACAGAGTAGACCATTCAATTTTATTAAATAAGATAGCTTTTAACGGCATTAGAGGTAATTTATTGCGATGGTTTTGCTCCTATATTAGTAATCGAAACCAAACGGTGGTGAGCAACGGATTTTGCTCTAACTAGATATTTCTGGCAACATCAGGCGTTACTGTTCTGAGACGAGAGGTGCGCTCTTATCCCCTCTTTGCTGTAGCTTCTTGTCGTACTAACGCGGGTGAGAGAGCGCCGCTTCGGAGATTAATGGAAAACTACAACACTCATTTTATCAAGGTAGACATATTCGCCTTAAGAGGCGTATTACAAAAAAATCGGAAATTGCATGTTGCCGACGTTGAAAAAGTATGTTTTGTAAGCGTCGTATCAAATAACAATTACGTGGAAAAAATAGTTTGTTTTCTCTACTACAATGAGGATAAAACCAATTTTAGGTAACTTATTTAATTATTTAGTAATAAGCTTTCCCCCGTTGCATGTTTAGACAAAAACCTGCGGAGACATGAATTGAGAGCTGTAATTTGGAGATTTTTCTGTATATATACCACCACAAAAAATATAATTAGCTCTTAAATATCCTATACTTCAACAATTTAGAAAAAAAAATTAGTTACATTTTTATTATATAAAGAAAAATAATATACAATAATCACATTATCGACTGAAAAGGCTTCGAAACAAGCCCCCATATCTCCAAAGTTTTACATTATTTAGGAATAAAATTTACACTAAAATATTAATCAATCTTTGCTTAAACTATGGTATTATTTTTACTTTTTAATTCGCAACTATTATTGTTTAATTAAGTAAATAACAAGACTATATATTTCGTTGCGTAATCCCAGTGTGACCAAATGTGGCAGGATCCTGCCTTTTTGGCAGTTTTAGCCCTTTATTTTACTCTCTGGCACTTTTGTTTGACGTTTTAGAAATCTGGCAGGATTTGGCACTTTTGGCAGTATTAACAATATATTATAGCCGCTAGCCGCTACAGCCCACAAAAAGAGTAGGATGCAGTATCCAATTCAAATTCAAATAATACTTTATTCAAGTAGGCTTAGATACAAGCACTTTCGAATCATGAGTTACAACTTGCAACCAGAGAACAGAGCAATTTGTTGTTAGGAACAATACAAAATAAATAAAATAATAAAAATCCTAAAAATAAATGTCAAAAGAAAATAATGCTGAATGTATCTAGAACAAAATTCTTATGTCAAATTAAATAAAAAATAATTTAGAATGTTTAGAAGGAAATTCTAATGACGAAATGTAAAAAATTAAATTATGGTTAAAAAATTAATACCTTAAGAGGTAATGGTTCAAAAACAAGTCGAAAGCTGCTTGTGAAAGGATATTCTCGAAAATCAATCTGATAAAAGAAAAACGCGGAACAGATTTATTAATAAACATGTCGCCTCTATTTTAGTTGTTAGACAGGGTATTAGTGAATATGGTGACTGCGTTTCATTCCAGCCAACTAATGAAATGACAAAAGCGATGTATAAAGAAAGTGATCCAGAAGAATACGATGCTAATAGGAATGTGTAATTTAATTCAGTTCACTTTTAGACTTTACGATCTATTATCTATCCTACTAATATACATATAAAGCTGAAGAGTTTGTTTGTTTGTTTGAACGTGCTAATCTCAGGAACTACTGGTCCGATTTGAAAAATTCTTTTTTCGTTTGATAGCCTATTCATCGAGGAAGGCTTTTGGCCATAAAGCATCACGTTGCAAGTTGCAACCAATAGGAGCGTAGCATTTTTTAAAAAAACGCGTGTGAATCCGTGTGGCGCAGCTAGTTTTAAATAAAACTTCAAAAGTTTATTTATTTTAAACTTTTAGATTATATTGGCATTATTTTGGCATTTTGTGCTTTTGATTGTGGCAGGATTTGTCAGTTTTCTTGTCTAAGTGGGGTAGGATCTCTAATTTAAGGTTGGTCACACTGAATCCATCTGCGTTTAGTACGGCGCGAGCGCCTGTCAGGGGAGGACGTGTGTCAAAATTTTTCTCGCTCGTCTTCGCTTCGATACTATGTCGTATACGTCCCCATTGCTATTGTGTGCGTTTGTACTACGGACGCGATTTTTGATCTTTGTAACTATTTATTTCCGAACAATATATTATTTCAATTAGTATGAAGTTTCGGGGGTGCTGATCACAAAAATGACGTCATTTTTGAAATCCAAGATGGCCGACACCAATTTTATGATATTTCGACATGTTACGCGTTTACGGCTAGCGCGGAACGTCAAGTTTAGATAACTTTTGCAAATTTCACTCACACAGAAGATTTCATTTTTAGATAATTATCTATACTAATATATAAAACTGAAGATTCTGTTTGTTTGTTTGTTTGAACGCGCTAATCTCAGGAACTTCTGTTCCGATTTGAAAAATTCTTTTTGCGTTAGATAGCCTATTAATCCAGGACGGCTTTAGGCTTTAGGATACAACATCACGCTGCGACCAATAGGAGCGGAGCATATAAAAACATATCGAAAGCAACGCGGGTGAAACCGCGCGGTACAGCTAGTTTAATATAAAAAAGCTGTATACATTTTAAAATAGTTTCCCTCGATTGCATTGACCGGCTCTTTTTCTGGGATCAATTATTTCGGGAAGAATGCACCAATAATAAAATTTTGTCAAACGGGGAATTATTCACACCACAAACAAACAAACATTTTTGTTTCCAATATTTAGTCGGCCCTGATCTTGATAATGCCATGGTTAACATTAAAAATTACGTCATCACCATTAAATAAGGAACATTTATTTTTATTTTTTTGACGGACTGCTGCATCTGCTTTAATTGCGCGTATAGAAATGGGACATTTTATTTCTATAAGTCCTTCCTCACAAATTCCGTCTAGTAAAGCACCTAAGGAAACAGTAAGCCTCATGAATGAAAAAACCACATTTTTGGATAGTTATGTTCTCTTCAATGGCAAGTTGCTCAATAGCCTTTACCTCATTTTCTTTGCCGTATTTTATTGACGCTACATGGTCCAAGGAAGATCCATAGAAAATCCATTAAACGAGTGGCGCCGAATTCGAATTCGGGCGTTGTTTACAATTTTTTGCAAAATCGGAAGTCGTTAAAATACATCTTCTCAGCTCGAGTCATAAGTCACTTTCAGCCTGAAGAATTGTATCCCTTTCAATGAATGGCACGCCGTTTTAAGGCCTGTTGTTTAAAATTTTCAATGAAAACTTCCTGTGCCTGCTTGGAATCGTCCGCGTTCATATCAGACTTTTGACATGCATTACCGTAATCGACTTTAGCTACGAGCCCTGCGCTAAAGGTTATTTTACGGCGAAGTGTTTTGCATTTCCGATTTATTGAAAAATCATTGTGCTCTAAATGTTTCAGGGATTGACCTGGACTTTTCTGGTAGGCACATTTATACAGGGTAGATTGAGGTTTACCTGTGTTAAAACTAACCACAGCAGCATGATAATGGAAGGAGTAAGATTCTTTTATGGAATAATTAATGCTTTTCCCACCTACAGTCTTTGCTACTATGCCGTGGAGCTGCTCTGCACGGTTCGTGGTAAAGTCGTAGAGTAGACTTCGAGAATGATAAGCTAGCTGAGAAATATTTCATTGCAGTTTTAACAACAATGTTTTTGCTCCGAGTGATTTGTATGTTTCTTTTTTCTCTCTTCAGTGCAGTAGTCCAAGTTACATTCACTGTGGTCTCCAAAGATGTATTTGCCGTTGTTTAGAATATTCCTCTGGACTTTTATACTTTTACTTTTTTTTATAAGAGTGTTTGAAAGTTGGGCTTAAAATATTAAAAATTATGAAGTGCTTATAATGGTGTATTAATTGATTTTGGAGTTAAGTATTTAAAATGTAAAGGATCCCAGAAGGTACTGTCTGCACTCAAATTACTATTTATTCATAACTGCAACAGCTTGTTGAAGCAATGGCTGTTTACACCATGCGCCCACCAGTTTTCTTATGATTATTAAGTAATTACTTAGTTTCGGTTTCTCGTTTCTTGTTACGATAGCTAAACGCATTCGTCACTAATATAAAATTCGTGTTTCAACCCTGTATGATCTCAAGTTTTCGAAATATGAGAAGGGCGCAAGGTTCATAATTATGAACATTACGCCCACCGTGTATCTCGACAATGGCTGGACCAAAGAGTTTGAACAACGACTCCAAGGCCTTTCGTGCCCGTGCAATTGCGTCAGAAAGTATTTAACAGTTTACATTCTCTCAGCCATCCAGGTGCGAACGCCTCAGCCAAACTGGTAGCACGGCGCTTTGTCTGGCCTCTTATGCGCAAAAATTGTCGTGAATGGTCTAAGACATGTTTAGCATGCCAACGCACGAAAGTAAATAAGCATGTCTCGTCACCTTTAGGGACGTTCGATTTACCTTCAGCGCGTTTTAAACATGTCCATTTAGACCTGATCGGCCCATTACCGCCAGCTGGTGATTATCAATATTGCCTTACACTCGTCGATCGCTTCACGCGATGGCCGGAAGCTGTACCGCTTACCGATATTACCACCGAAACGGTAGCCAAAGCGTTTATATCCTCTTGGGTGTCCCGATATGGCTGTCCTTCACAAGTTGTTACTGACCGCGGAAGGCGGCTTGAATCGGCGCTGTTTCAAAAACTGTCCAAAATGATCGGTTTCGATCACCGCAGGACAACGGCATACCACCCCCAGTGCAACGGTATGGTTGAGCGTTTCCACCGGCAGTTGAAGGCAGCAATCACCTGCCATACTGACGCAAATTGGTCCGAAACATTACCTTTCGTACTACTCGGCATACGGAGTGTCTTCAAAGAAGACCTGCAAGCTTCATCGGCCGAGCTGGTTTACGGTGAGCCACTGCGCCTCCCTGGCGAATTTTTCGGCAACGACGTTACAGGATATACCACCGACATAACCGACTTCTCGGCACGAATGAAGTCCTATGCCGAGAAAGTGCGACCGGTCCCGGCCCAGCACCATTCTACTCGTAGAATCTTTGTCTACAAGGATCTTGCCACATGTAGCCACGTATTTCTGAGGGAAGACATGCTACGTGGTAAACTTCAGCCTGCTTATACGGGGCCACACGAGGTACTGAAGAGGGCTGCCAAATATTTCGTAATTCTCGTCAAGGGTAAAAATCTGACAGTAAGCATAGACCGCTTGAAACCAGCCTATATATTGTCAGATGACCTAAAACCACCACAGCGCGTTACACAACCTCCTCAAACAACTCGGTCTCAGTCATTTAACTGTCCAGCACGTCGAGCCACCCAAATAACACGATCAGGAAGGCGTGTACACTTCCCTGATTATTATCGTCCGTAGACACGGCCTCTGGAGGGGAGTGTTGTAGGCAACTTATTGTATTTATTAATTTATTTATATATTAAAATACTACACAAATACACTTATAGTTTACTCATTTTTGTATTGTCTAGCACACAGCCATACATAACTCATACTAATCACACGAACATTCACTATCCACCACATAATTATATAAAAATATAATTCACGAGCATCACTGCGTGACACTCGTAGTATACAGCGGGTCGGTTATAGTTGTTGCCAAGGTACATACGCATATTACGTATACCCACATACCACCGCGCCAGCGCATTGAAGAATTTCTTACAATGTTCCGAGACCTACCGCCAGTCGTAATTTGTGCACCTCCACGACACTCGCGTTGATTAAAATATTAAAGTAGGTGTTTTATTTACCCATTACCTACACATGCGAACCCCTATAGGCCAGGTTCCCATTAACGACCATCATAGAGGATCGTTGATTGAAACCTTCCCTTCCCCGTGTGAAGATTTGCCGCCAGGCCTAAGAGTCCACCAGAACGCGGTGGGCAGTTGGGGCTGGCGTTGCCCAGGGTGCGCCACGTGGAGGCTAAATGTCTAGATCTGGGGAAATGGGGCTTAAAAGTGACACACTGCATGTCACGCGACATTGAACCTTATGCCATCGACATAAGGTCCATTCCTAACAATATTAACAATTTTGCATACTGTATATACAACGTGTAACATAATGGGTATATAGTATATAACAAAGCCATGGCATCTTTACATGATATCAAACGATATTGGAAGGGTTTTTTAGTCTTATCTCTTTATGTTAGGAAGTTATGAGGAAAAACACCGCCTGTGATAGGCTACTAACATACTAGTCGCACAGAGATGTTGAAGACATTTATCGGATTTTGGCAAGTAACGTGACGGGTAACGAGTAGTTATTAACGTATGTAGTGTGCTGCCACGTTTGTTATGATTTGATTTTAAGAAACACACGAAACCGAAAATTTGGTACTTACCAATTTTTTGAGTATTTTATTTTGAGTTGAAACCCTTCCGATATCGTTTGATATCATCTAAAGATGCCATGCCCTTGGTATGTATATACCCTTTTTGTTACACGTTGTATAAGCAAAACATGTATGATCTTATCTTTGTAATGTAACATCTTTATATACTATGTTTTATGCAAATAAATGAATATGAGTATGAAAACATACATATTATGTCGGAGATCGTCGATATCATTTTAATAGAAGTTGCTGATTTGATTTATGTAGTAGGCGGCAAACGCTTGTGACGTTATTTTGTGATAGCGGCACATGGACAGAGTCGCTTTGGAAAGTGGGGTTCGTCGAACGGGCACTTTGCACCGAGACGCGGACCAAGGCACTTCTCCGAACCGAATTGCCTGTCGGTTTGCCTATTTAAATTGTGATTGTCAAAACTGGAGGGTATACCTATACGTCGTGCTGCAATTCAAAACTCACCTACGAAATGGAACCTGTACCACCACACCAAGATGCTGTCGACCCTACCGCTCTGCTGTCGCTGTCTGCGACACATATATACATTCGTACACTTTTGAAATTTGGCACATTTGTTCAGACACTGATGTAGCCTAACATATACGAAAACTGGGAAGCTTTCCTTTTTTTGAAGTCGGTTAAAAACTGGAAATATAAGGAAGTAATAACTTTTTACTAAATAAAAAAAATATAATATGTTTAAATAAAAATAGACTACGAACTCATAATTCACATGTAAGTCATTTTTGAGAAAGAACACAAATATTGTCTTGAGTTTATCAAAGTGACCAGCTATAGGTACTTGTCATTTTTATAGTCGTTGACAGAATAATATGCCTTTGAACAGAGGTTGCAGTTTAGTTTTTTTTTGCTTGTCTATCAAAGCAGAGGGTATCTTGCTGTTTAAAGTTATAGCAAGCTTAACAAAAGAGTTATAAAACTACTAGCTTTCCGCCCGCGTCTTCGTCCGCGTGGTGTTCGGTTATATCGCGCTTTTTAGATTTCCCTCGGGAATATCAAATTTTTCCGGGATAACAGGTAGCCTATGTTTTTTCTCAGGGTCCAAAGATTGTCTGTGCCAAATTTCATCAAAATCGGTTGAGAGGTTTAGGCGGGAAAGCGTAACAGACAGACAGACAGACAGACAGAGTTACTTTCGCATTTATAATATTAGTATGGATTAAGACACTATTATGTAATCGAAATGATTAACGAACACTAAATGAATGTGAATAATGAAAGTAGTGCTGTAGTTATCTCTGTGTCAACTTACATTGCTCGAACTTTTCAAAGTTGATTTAAATGCGAATTAATTATAAGTGATGAGTGAATAAGTATGAACTGTATGGATCCAGTAACTTTTTATTGTGACAGTAACTGTTTATATACAATATTCCTTCTACATAATTGCTTTATATTCCTTCGAAGTAATTGGCTGTAGAACAACGATTATTCTGCAATTGTGATAGCTGCGAAGCATAAAATTATAACCTACCAATCGTTTCCAGAAGTTGATGGACAACTTGATACAATATTCATAGTTTCTGTATTGTTTAGTATTCTCTATTGTAGTAGTTTCTCTATTGTTTAAGTCAACAGTCAACGGCGACATGACAAATAATTGCCTATAACATGGCACTAATTATATATCGAGCAACGAGACGTTTGTGTTTCGTTAGTAGAACATAATAAAGATTATGTTTCACAGCTTCATTCTTTGCGATTTAAAGTTAACGTATTGTAGATGTGCCCCCAAGCATCGGTCCACGCACGGATTTTTAAAGATGGCAACAAAGAAATAACCCCACCATCATCCCTTCTACTGGACTCCATGTAGTCCGTGACCACCCTTTCGAGCTCGCCCTTGGTTTGGGCGCTGGTTATACGCTCCAGGGTGAGTCCCCGGGTGGATATCCCACTTTGCATTTCCTCGGTGAAACGACCCCAATCAGCCTTCCGGGTGTTGTAACGCCGACTCGTCCAAGGGGTGTTACCCCCGGGAGGTACTCTGAGACCCATAATGACACGTATCGCCCGATGATCAGAACTTGTCACGGAGTCGTCCACTTTCCACTCAAGGACACTTCTCAACAGTCCCTGGGTGCAAACGGTAACATCGACATGACTCGTGTACCGCCTGCCCCCACGGACCGTGTCGAAGGTGGGGACGACTCCTTCGTTCAATACGTGCAGCTCCATATCATCAAAGAACCCCCTCAGGGACTCCCCCCGAGAGTCCTCCTCGACGCTGCCCCTCCACGGACTCCACGCATTCCAGTCCCCTCCCATGAGGATCCTGCCGGTACCGACCCGACCCATGAGGTCACGTATCTGCAGAAGGTACGGTTCGATATCCTCCGTGCCCTCAAGGTACACAGAGACAGCCGCCACGGTCCAATCACCCGCCTTTAAGGCGACAGCTACGATATTCTCGGTGATGATTAGAGGGTTCACCAGAACCTCCAAGTCATCCCGGAACACCATGACTGCCGCCTTGACGGGTTTGGTCCTAGCTGACTCCCTCATCATCATCATCATCAACCTTTTATCGGCCCACTGCTGGGCACAGGTCTCCTCTCATACAGAGAATGATTGAGCGTAATCACTACGCTTGCTCAATGCGGGTTGGCGATTTCAGACTTAAAGTCCAGGTTTCCTCAAGATGTTTTCCTTCACCTTCAGTCATTGGTGTCCAAGAATACTTAGAAAGTACATATAACTTTAGAAAAGTTATATTGGTACTTGCCTGACCTGGAATCGAACCCGCACACTCATACTTGAGAGGCTGGTGTTTTAACCACTAGACCCCCTCTGACTGATATACATACTGACTAAACTGACTCCCTCTGTATAACCCTAACGCCACGGAAGCTACCGACCCGCCCCTCCGCGCCAACGTAAGGCTCCTGGACCAGGGCGACACCGACACCACCCCCATGAGCGGACATTACCAACTCCTGAGTCGCCAGGCGGCTGCGCTGGAGGTTGGCCTGATATACGATAAAGTGCCTCTCGCATACATTATCTACTGCGGGGCCCTTAGCAATAGCTTATGGAGGAGCGCGCGATAACATCCCACTTCTGCCTTATCGGACAGTCGCCGTCGAAGGCATTGTGTCCCGCCGCTTGCTGTCCGGCCCGGTCGCAGTTTACGCAGACTGGGGCCTTCCCGTCCACGCGGGAGGGGCACTTCGCACGGTCGTGCTCCTCCCCACAATGGGCGCAAAGGTCCGCCTTCTGCTTGCAAAATCTGCGGCCGTGGCCGTACCCCAAACAACGGAAGCACTGCACTAACGGCGACTGGTCCTCGGCAGTCAGGCCCTGTATGTCAATATACAGGGTCTCCGCCTCAGTCAGCCTACGCCAAACCTCGGGGGAGACCTGTAGGACCACATGAGCCTGAAGGGGATTCTGCGCCCTCCTCCGATAAACTTCCTTAACCCGGAAGTGGTCCTCGCCCATGCCCAGCCACAACTTCCGGTTCTGATTCCTGAGAGCCTCAATGATATCAGCCTCGGAGTTGTAGCTGAGTAAGTTGCGGATGACCACCCGCGGGTCTCGGTTTGCCGCGGGCGCTATGTCGAGGCCGTCCCGAGCTTTGAGTTGGCTTTGCGCCTTCTCAAGCTCCGGCCTATTCCCGCAGCAGATGACAATCTTTCCATCTCTCACTTTCCTAACTCTTTCAACTTGAATACCCGGGTTAGGTTAGGTTAGGTTAGGTTTCCGTGTGCAGTTTCTGGCCTGCCATCGGACGCGTCCCCAGGTGGCGGATAGGGGAACGGCCCCCGACTGCTATGGCGGACGGACGCGTTGTGCCGCGCTCTCGAATGGATTTTAAATATAATTGTTTTGGTTTCTCGCGGGCTTTCGGCTGAGTTTCGGCTGGTCTGGTGCTCCAGTTGGTGTAGTTTGGTGCGCGAGAGCTTTGTGAGATTGACACGATTTGACATGATTGTGAGAGGGACACAAAATAGTGATAGGTTTTGTTTTTGTGTTGTTTGTGATAGTGTGGTGCACAGTGTTGGATGTTATACACTGTAATTCGGTGGGATAAACCAACCGCCAGCCCGGCGGTGGCAAGTATTTAAGTGCTTTTTTGATTTATTTTGTTTATTTCCTTATTTTTATAGTTAGTGGGTAGATTTTTTTTTTTCCGTTATTGTTACTATTAGGTTATTTTGTTGGACATTGTCGATGTCATCTGTCACTGTCATTTGTCAGTGTCTTCTGGGGTGACGTTGACGGTTGTCGTCTGTCACTGTCGGCTGGGGTGTTGCCGGCCTTGGCTGGGTGATTCGTAGGTGATTCGGAGGTGTAAACACCCAGAATTTAATATTTATTTTTAGCAGGTACATAGGATTAAGTTAGAAGTAGGTTTGGTAGGATTCTGTAGTGGGTTTAGTTAGTTTAGTTAGTAGTTATTTAGTAGGTTTAGTGGGAGAAATGCCGAAACCAAAGCGGAATGCCTCGGGGCGTTTCGCCCCAAAAGGCTCCTCCCAGAACCAACCCAAAGGCCCTTCTCAGGGCCATCACGACGGGTGTTCGGCGTCGGAGGACAGTCGCGCACCTTCTGCGGTGGGCTTCTGCGGGGAGGACGAATGCTCCGACTCGGACATGGGGTCCGTAGCTGGGGACTCGTCGTCTGTCTGTGGAGTGGCTGCGGACCGCAGCCTTAAGAGGGCCTACCTGAAGCTCGGGTCCGAGGGTTCCTCGGGCTCGACCAAGGGTAAGCCCAAACAAAAGAGGCCGAGGGCGAAGACTGCTTCGCCTTCGACTTCTTCTCAGGCCAGCACCCATGACGTGGGTCTGGCAGACGCCCAGCGCCAGCTCGGCTTGGCTAGAAGGGCCGAGGTCGAGCTGGAACTGGAGGAGTTGGTTGCTGCGAAAGAGAGGCAGGCGCGCGCAGCCAAGTCGAGGGCCGGATATGGTTCGGCCCTCCCCAGTTTCGAGGGATTGTCCATGGCGGAGCTGGCTCGACTGGCAGAGGAGGACAAGGAGGAGATCGCCGAGGTCGCCTCCAAGTCCTCAAACCTGAAGGGCACATTCCAAAAGGCCCTGAAATGCCGAGCTACTAGCTTGCTCGGCATTGTGAAGGAGCTGACGCAGCGTACGGCGTCAGAGGAGACGCGGCAGCTGCAGGCGAGGGTGGACCGCCTGCAAGCGGAGGTCAGCCAGCTTCACAAGAAGCTGGCTGAGGCTACGGCCCCGCCCTCTAAGGCCCCGTCGGCAGCGGTTCCCTCCCCCTCCTCCTCCAACCTTAAGGAAGTAATCCGTAAGGTGGTCATGGAGGAGAGGGCGTTCACCCGGGCCTGCTTTGCAGGCATCGAGGACCGCCTGCTGCCGGAAAAGCGTCTTCGTCCGCCACTAGCGGCGGATAAGGCGCCGACAGCGGCTCCCCAGGCCCCGAAGCCCTCAAAGGGAAAAGGGAAGGGGAAAAAGTCGCAGGGGGCTCTGCCTCCCCCCATTGCGAGTGCGGGCGCCGAACCGGGGCCGGTTTCCATCGCGGCACCCGCCCCCCAGGTTCAGGAGGGAGACGCCCTCCTCCCCTCCGCCACCCCGTCCAACCAGCCGTGGTCAGGGGTGGTGAAAAGGGGCAAGAAGAAGGCGACCCAGGCCCCGACTGCCTCGGCGGCTGCCCCGGCAGCAGCCCAGACGGCTGCCTCGGCAGCAGCCCCGGCGGCTGCCTCGGCAGCCAAAAGGGCACCGAAGCTGGTGCCTCCCAAAACTGCGGCGGTGACGGTGACGATTGTCCCCGAGGCCGCCGAGAGGGGCGTCACCTACGAGTCCGTCCTGAGACGGGCTCGTGCCGTCGTTGATCCCGCCGAGTTGGGGCTCGGTACCTGCCGTCGGACCCAAACCGGAGCTCGACTCTTCGAGTTTTCAGGGGAGGACGGCGGCAGGAACGCTGACTTGTTCGCCGGCAAGTTGAGGGAGGTACTTGCCGACGTGGCGAAGGTCGCCAGGCCGACCAAAACCACAGCCATTGAAGTGACCGGTCTAGATGACTCGGTCGCCAAGGAGGAGGTGGTGGAGGCAGTCGCGAAGGCCGGTGGCTGCGAACCCGCAGCGGTACGGGCTCGGGACATTAGACCCGGCCGCGGTGGACTGGGCTCTATCCGGCTGCGGTGCCCAGTCGCCGCAGTGTCGGCCGTCCAGGCAAAATGCCAGGGACGGCTACTAGTGGGCTTCAGCCGGGCCGTGATCCGGGTTCTTGAGGCAGCGCCGATGCGCTGCTTCAAGTGCTTGGGAATCGGCCACACCCGAGCCATGTGTCCGTCCACAGTAGATAGGGCGGACACGTGCTTCCGCTGCGGGCAACAGGGGCATAAGGCAGGCTCGTGCGAGGCCGCCAAGCCGCACTGCGCGGCGTGCGCCGACAGTGGTCGCCCAGCGGACCACGTGATGGGGGGAGCTTATGCCGACCCCCCTCTAAGAAGGGCAAGCCGCAGGCGGCTATAAGCCGTCCTGCCGCTGCTGCCACCACCCCCACTGATATCCCATCAGCGGCGGTGGCCGAGGGTGATGCGATGGTCGAATAATGGGTACCGACCATCGCATCCTGCAGGCAAACACCAACCACTGCCGGGCTGCCCAGGACTTACTGGTCCAGTCAATGGCCGAGTGGTTGGTGGATGTGGCAGTGGTGGCCGAGCCGTACTTCACTCCCAGCAATTGGCTGGGAGACAGTGACGGCTCGGTGGCAATCGTGGCGCGGTCTTCCTCGGACTCCCCTCCCCTCTCGCTCTTAGAGAGGGATACGCGGCCGCCGCGTGGGGAGGGTTGGCCCTTGTGGGGGTCTACTTCTCCCCAAACCGCCCTCTCCAGGACTTCGAGGATTTCCTCGGGGTCCTGACGGCGGTCATCGGGAGGATGGCGCCACGTCAGGTCTCCGTGCTGGGAGACTTGAATGCCAAATCGGTGGTCTGGGGAAACCCGGCCACCGACGCTCGCGGACGGGCGGTCGAATTGTGGGCGGCCGCGTCTGGGCTCTCCCTCTTGAATAGGGGGAGCGTCCGGACGTGCGTGCGGCGGCAGGGCGGGTCCATAGTGGACCTCACCTTCGCCACGCCCGCACTGGCCGCCCGCATTCAGAACTGGAGGGTGGAACTTGAGGAGACGATCTCGGATCACCGCTACGTGCGATTCGAGATCTCCCCCCAGAATCCACGGGGGCGCCGCAGCACCCCCTCATCGTCGGGCCGATCCCCGTTTCCAAGGTGGGCTCTGACCCACCTGGATCGGGAGGTGGCAAGGGAGGCCGCGTTCGTCCAGGACTGGCTTTGGCCAGGTCCCGGCGTGGACGTCCTGGACGTGGACGCGGCGGCGGCCCGATTGAGGGGGTCATTGACCGAGGTATGCAACGCCAGCATGCCTCGGTCGAGACGTCCGCCTCCCCGACGCGCCGTTTATTGGTGGTCGGAGGGGTTGGCGACGCTGCGGGCCACCTGCGTAGCGGCACGGCGGGCCTACACCCGATCGCGTCGGCGGCGCCGACGAGATCTGGCCGACGAGGACCGCCTCCACGCCAGATACGTGGAGGCGAGGGCGGCCTTCAAATCGGCCATCGGCGCCGCTAAGGACGCGGCGAGGGCCGAGCTGTTGGAGGGTCTCGACAACGACCCATTCGGGAGGCCATATAAGGCGGCGCGCAACAAACTGCGCCGCATTGGTCCCCCGGTTGCCGAGACCCTCGAACCAGCGCTCCTGGATGGGGTGGTGCGGTCCCTGTTTCCGCGCAGGGATCCGCACTTCGCCCCACCAGTGATGTGCCCGTCAAGGGGAGCGGCTCTACCGGAGGAGGAAGCTCCTCCTCCTCCGATTTCAGAGGAAGAATTTGGCGCGGCGACTCTTCGTCTCCGCGCCAAAAAGACGGCTCCCGGCCCGGACGGGGTCCCCGCACGGGTGGTGGCCATCGCGGCCACCGAAATGGAGAGCAGGTTCCGGGACCTCTTCAGCGCGTGCTTCGCGTTGGGGAGGTTCCTGAAACCATGGCGGGATGGCCAACTGTGCCTCCTCCGGAAGGAAGGGCGGCCGGCGGACTCCCCCTCGGCTTATCGGCCCATCGTTTTGCTCGATGAGGTCGGTAAAATGTTCGAGGGGATTATTGCCGGCCGTCTCAAGCGGCATCTGCGGAGCGTGGGACCGGACCAGTCGGACGCCCAGTTCGGATTTCGAGCTGGTCGTTCGACAGTGGACGCCCTGGCCCATCTAAAGGGCCAGGTGACAGAGGCGGTGCGAGTGGGGGATGGAGTGTTGGCTGTGTCATTCGACATTGCCAACGCCTTCAATTCCATCCCCCACTCCACCATCCTGGAAGCGCCCCGGTTCCACGGAGTGCCCCTGTACTTGCGGGGCCTCCTGGCCAGCTACTTGGAGGACCGTGCTGTCCTCCTCGTAGACGGGGCTGGCCAGCTCCGGCGATACGCTGTTGGAGCCGGCGTTCCACAGGGGTCTGTTTTAGGGCCTCTTCTGTGGAACGTCGGTTATGACTGGCTCCTGCGGGGAACCCTCCTTCGAGGCACGGGTGTCATCTGCTATGCAGATGACACTCTCCTCACTTCCCGCGGGAGCACCTTCCGCGGGAGCACCTTCCGGGAGCACAAAACGGAGGCCGTGTTCTTTCACGGCCCCCGGCAGCGCCCCCCACCTGACGCCCACATTTTTGTGGAGGGCGTCAGGATCAGGGTCGAGGCCCGGATGAAGTATCTGGGCCTCACGTTGGACAGCAGGTGGCGCTTCGGCCCGCATTTCAGCGGGCTGTCGACGCGCCTGCTGAAGGCTGCGGGAGCCCTCTCGTGGCTGATGCCAAACCTGGGGGGGCCCAGCATGCGGTGCCGGCGTCTCTACGCCGGCATACTGCGGAGTATGGCCCTTTATGGAGCCCCTATTTGGGCGGACTCCATCCATAGGAGGGAGAACCTCACCGCCCTTCGGACGCCCCAAAGGGCCATCGCCCAGCGGGCATCGCGGGCCTACCGCACGGTGGGCTTCGCAGCGGCGTGCGCTTTGGCGGGCACCCCGCCTTGGGAGCTCGAGGCGTGGGTGCTCGCCAGAGTGTACGAGTGGACGGCGGGGCGCAGGGCGCTGGGCGAGCGTCCGGCCCCAGAAGTGAGGGAAGCTGTCCGCCGGGAGGCGAGGGACGCCATCGTCCAGCATTGGACGCGGGACCTCGCCTCCGCGGTGTTCGGCCGCCGTACCCTCGACGCCGTCGGGCCGGTCCTGAAGGACTGGCTCGACAGGCGTCACGGATTCCCCTCCTTCCGTCTGGTGCAGGTGCTCTCCGGTCACGGCTGCTTCGGCAGGTACCTGCACCGGATAGGACGAGAGGAGACACCGTCGTGCCATGGTTGTGGCGCGGTGGAGGACACGGCGGAACACACCCTCGCGGTGTGCCCGTCGTGGGCCGTGCCGCGCCGCGATCTTGTCGCGGCGGTTGGAGGGGACCTCTCGCTGCCCGCCATCGTCAGAGCGATGGTGGGGAGCGAGGAGGCTTGGGTGGTGATGGCCTCCTTCTGCGAGGTCGTGATGTCGCAGAAGGAGGCCGCGGAGCGCGAGCGGGAGGAGGATCCCCTCGCTCCGGCGCTCCGCAGGCGGCGTAGGGGGAGGAGAAGGCGGGATTTCGCCCGCTTTCTCCCTCCCTGAGGTGAGCGGCGGGCGTGAGGCCGACGCCCGCCTTGCATCGCTCATCACGCGGGAGCCACGGCCCCTCCCCAGGAGGGACAATTGAGGGCCCGCCTTACTAGGCGGGTTTCGCCGGCGGGGGAGAGGTAGCTCAGGCTGCGCTAGTTTCCCACTCCCCCGCCACTATGGCGATGCCGGAGTGCCGCTGTGGGTTTAGTGGGTATTCCCGGCTTCGGCTGGGCGAGTCCCACACACGCCCTTCGGGGTAAGGTGCGTAAATGCATTCCCACAGCGTAAACAAAAAAAAAAAAAAGGTTAGGTTAGGTTTCCGTGCGCAGTTTCTGGCCTGCCATCGGACGCGTCCCCAGGTGGCGGATAGGGGAACGGCCCCCAGATATGGGGGTTACCGGTTTACCGGCGCGGACCAAAACCAGATGCGGGGACCGCTTCGGCGGTCACACGTGCGGCGGGTCGGCCACCACTGAGGTGGCTGACGTGACCCGAACTCCGGGTCACCGTCGGGCAACCCGGTCTCCTCATTGAGAGGAGCTGGGGGCCCCGTTTGCCTCTGGGCAAACGAGTGGGGCTAAGAGGAAGGACACCTCGCTAAAAAACCCTTGGCTGCTGCGTCTTCTCGCACAAAAAGACGTACCCAGCCCGGCCCCTCCCTGTGGAGTGGAGGGACCACTGTGGGCCCGCCCTAGGCGGGAATCGCCGGCGGGGGATTGGTAGTTAGGCTGTGCCATTTTTATTTTATTTTTTTATTTTATTTTATTTTATTTAGGAAACAAACAGTCTCTTACAAATCAATGATTACAATTCAATTAGATACATATGGACTTAGAGTTCCATAACATTAATATTATAACAGGATGCAGGTACCAATTTTAAGTAGCCTATTCTGTAGTTGCAAGTAAAGTTAAAAATATTAATAGTAACAAAAGAAAAAGAAACAACAGAAGACCTTTACAACAACATGGCAATGCACAAATGAGGGTTCAAAATGTATCCGATATGGGTATTTTACTGCTAAAGTTTACAATATTTGATATTTGTTCTTAATTTTAGATTTATAGACACATAAACTAGTGTTAAAAATGTCCAAGTCATTAAATTCCTCATTATAAGTGCTAACACTGCGCTTAAAAAAATTGTTACTAGTGTATATGGTTCTATAAGAGGGCACGGAAAACAATGTTCGTAAGCGAGAATTACATCGGGGTACTCTTAGACATATTTTTTCTAATAGCGAGGGTGAATCAATGTGACTATTGATGATTTTGAAAAGAAACGTTTGATCAAAAAAATTTCTTCGGTCTGAGAGCAAAGATAATCCATAACGTTTCAACGAGGTCTCGTAAGATATATGAGGGTGGTTGCAACGATAGTCTAGACTTCTGACAAATTTCTTTTGAATTTTTTCAATTCGAGAAGAATGACATGCATAGAATGGGATCATCAGATAATACATGCAAAATCCAAGATAGAACGCACGAAACTAAAGTAAAGCAGTTTTAAGGTACAAGCTCGTTTAAACGGCCTGGAGATCCTTGTAATGAAGCCAAGCTGTCGATACGATTTCTTAATTATATTATCAATATGTAAGTTAAACGAAAGTTGCGAGTCAATTAAAACACCCAAATCGCGAATCGAATAGACTCGATTAAGGCGATTGTCATTTATATGATAATTATAGTCTATAGGTTTACGATTTCGTGTATACGTGATAACAGAGCACTTCTCAAAATTTAGGTAAAGTTGGTTCTTAAAGCAATAACTAAATAGTCTGTTAAGGTCAGATTGTAATTGCAAGCAGCAGTCAACCCCAGAAACAATTTTAAAAAATTTTGCGTCATCTGCATATAAGAGAAAGTTAGAATTTTGAAGGATATTTCCGATATCATTGATATATAAAATAAATAATAATGGTCCTAAGTGTGATCCCTGGGGAATGCCAGATGGAATTTCCAAGAAATGTGATGTGTAACCCTTCAAAGATACCGCTTGAGAGCGATTTTTTATGTATGAACTTATCCAGCGAAGCAGATCACCATGTATTCCGATTCTCCAAAGCTTCTCAATAAGTAAATCATGGTTGATTTTGTCAAACGCCTTCGAGAAATCGGTATATACTACGTCCACCTGAAGGCGCTTGTCCATAGCATTGACAAGGTAATCAGTAAAATTGAGCAAATTTGACTCTACACATCGACCCTTACAAAAACCATGCTGGTTAGGGCAGATGTGATGTTGTAACACACGAGAGAGCTCGCACGTAACAATTTTTTCTAGTATTTTACCAAATATATTAAGCTTGCTAATAGGGCGATATTGGGTCACGTCATCCCTTTTTTCATTTTTTGGGACTGGGGTAACTAAAGCCTGTTTCCATAAAATTGGAAAAACACCATACTTAACGATTTGGAATAAATAATGCTCAGTGGTATAGTTAGCTGAGCGGCACATCTGCTAATAAATAGTGGATGAATGCCATCATGGCCAGCTCCTTTTTTAATGTCAATACCTCTAAGCTCTTTATGTATACGGTTGTCATTTATGATTAATTTTCCTATTTCTACAGGACAGTTTAACGGGAGGTTATTTTGATCAAAATTTATGGGAAAGGTTGATGAATGGACGTACACTGAATAAAAATACTTATTGAAAAGTTTACAAATATCTTCACCAGAACTAGAAACTTGTTGATTATATTTTACTGTAATGGGAATTTGGCTATTTGGTAATTTAGACTTTACGAAAGACCAAAAATATTTGGGTGACTTACGAATATTATCCTCGCTAAATGCTATAAATTTGTCATAGTCGGCTCTTTGCATCTTAAGCTCTCTTTTCCGTAGACTAGAGAATGTTTGATAATCAAGCGGGTTTCCGTAACGCTTCCACTTTGAATGATACTTCCTTTTCTCTTTTGCTAACTTTATTAGCGGTCGACTGTACCATGGCGGATATCGGTTCCTACTCAATATTTTGCGAGTTGGTACATGTTCATTAACTATTGTATTAATAATGCGGTAAAAATTATCCACCATAGTATCGACACTATCTGTAGTAGGAAGCTTAGATTGCCAGTTAACCAAAGCAAGTGCAGACTGAATGGCACTATAATCAGCTTGGTGAAAGAGCCTTCTAGTGGATGCTTTTTGGGGAAGAGGCTGAAATGACATATTGTGGACATTAATAGAAAGGGACTTATGATGAGCGTCTTCTGTAATGATCGGGCTAGGAGGAGATTTAACAGAGCAGGGATTGTTGCAAAAAATTAAGTCTAGGAGTCTATTGTTAGTATTAAATAATGAATTGAACTGTTTCAAACCTGAGAAGTGCATAAAATCTGAAGTTAATTGTACTAAAGCGTCTCCAGACTCCGAACGTAATACCATAGAGTTAGACTCGGTATCGTAGCACCAAATTGCGTGGGATACATTAAAATCACCTGTGATTAAAAACATATCGTTCGAATGGAGTTCGATAAGGTTACTTATACTCTCCATGATAAGTTCCAACTCAGACTCATGACGGCTACTATGTGGAATATAAGCACAGCATATGTGTAAGAATGCAGGAGCTTGCTGGTTCCTGTTAGTGTCAAGTGGGACACTAATCCACAAGTGATCTGACAAGATGGGTGCGGTCCATCCATCACGCAAGATAGGATTTAGATCTCGGCATACAGCAATTGCAACTCCACCACCTCGATATGCGTTTACGACTAAAGAATTTCTATCGCATCGAAACACAATATATCTATCGTCAAAATACTCAGGACTATGGAAATTGGCATTGAGCCAGGTTTCAGTAATACAGTAAATGTCATAATTATTTAACAGAATTTTTTAATTAACATTTTCCCATGACCCCGCCACTCAGGCGATGTCGTTGTGCCGCTGTGGGTTTAGTGGGTATTCCCGGCTTCGGCTGGGCGAGTCCCACACACGCCCTGCGGGGTAAGGTGCGTAAAAGCATTACCACAGCGTCAAAAAAAAAAAAAGGTTAGGTTAGGTTCCCTCTCATGGCTCATGCCGAACATGGGAGGGCCGAGCATGCGGTGCCGGCGTCTGTACGCCGGCATATTGCGGAGTATGGCCCTTTATGGGGCCCCCATTTGGTCGGATTCCCTCAAAAGGAGGGAGAATATCACCGCCCTTCGGGCGCCCCAAAGGGCCATAGCCCAGCGGGCAGCGCGGGCCTACCGCACGGTAGGCTTCGCTTCGGCATGCGCTCTGGCGGGCACCCCGCCTTGGGAGCTCGAGGCGTGGGTGCTCGCCAGAGTGTACGAGTGGACGGCGGGGCGCGGGGGCTCGGCCAGCGTCCGGCCCCCGAATTGAGGGATGCCGTCCGGCGGGAGGCGAGGGTCGCTCTTGTCCGGGAGTGGACGCGGGACCTCGCCTCCGCCGTCTTCGGCCGCCGTACCCTCGATGCCATCGGGCCGGTCCTGGAGGACTGGCTCGACAGGCGTCACGGGTTCCTCTCCTTCCGTCTGGTGCAGGTGCTCTCCGGTCACGGCTGCTTCGGCAGGTACCTGCACCGGATAGGACGAGAGGAGACACCGTCGTGCCACGGTTGTGGCGCGGCGGAGGACACGGCGGAACACACCCTCGCGGTGTGCCCGTCGTGGGCCGTGCCGCGCCGCGGTCTTGTCACGGCGGTTGGTGGCGACCTCTCGCTGCCCGCCATCGTCAGAGCGATGGTGGGGAGCGAGGAGGCTTGGGTGGCGATGGCCTCCTTCTGCGAGGTCGTGATGTCGCAGAAGGAGGCAGCGGAGCGCGAGCGGGAGGAGGATCCCCTCGCTCCAGCGCTCCGCAGGCGGCGTAGGGGGAGGAGAAGGCGGGATTTCGCCCGCTTTCTACCTCCCTGAGGTGAGCGGCGGGCGTGACATCGCTCACCACGTGGGAGCCACGGCCCCTCCCTGGGAGGGGCAATTGAGGGCCCGCCTTCTTAGGCGGGTTTCGCCGGCGGGGGAGAGGTAGCTCAGGCTGCGCTAGTTTCCCACTCCCCCGCTACTATGGCGATGCCGGAGTGCCGCTGTGGGTTTAGTGGGTATTCCCAGCTTCGGCTGGGCGAGTCCCACACACGCCCTTCGGGGTAAGGTGCGTAAATGCATTCTAGGTTAGGTTAGGTTAGGTTAGGTTGGGGTACAGGAGTTCTGGTGGACTCTTGGGTCCGGCGGCTAATACTTCACACGGGGAAGGGCCAGGTTTCAATCACCGATCATCTTTGATGGTCGTTGATGGGAACCTGGCCTATAGGGGTTTTCATGCATCCTCTTCTACTCTGTTAAGCAGAGTGCCGAAAGGGGATGCATGACCGGGTATACCGTAATCCCTCCGGGGACCGGGGACTGTCGGGGTATTTGCCCGGGTCGCGTGGAAGGAAAACCACTATAAAAACCCTCGCACACCGGAATCCCTTAGGGGACCGGGGACCGTCGGGGTATTTGCCCGGGTCGCGTGGAAGGAAAACCACTTTAAAAACCCTTGCCTTAATGCTACCCTCTTCTGCGCTCTGCAGCTGCAGAGTGCATGAATAGGGAGCAAGGAGGTGTAGACCGCGGGCCCTTTTACAGTCCGTGGTCTGATGGTCACATCGCGTGACCGAGATGGGGAAGACCGTGGGTCGCTTTACAACCTGCGGTCTAGGGCAGCCGTGGCGTTGGTCGCTTTCGGCCACGGTGCCGGGTGATGGGTAGCTTTAAGTTTAGGATTAAGTTTTTATAAAAAATTACAAAAAATACAAAAACAACAAAAAAGCGAAAACCCAAGAGAAAACTAATAAAATTTGAAAAAATCCAAAAAAAAAATATTATTAGTTTTAAGTTAGTTTTAGATACCGAACAGCGGGCGGTATAACCTGCACAGGAGGCATTCGCTGGCCTCGGGAGGTTTAATAGCCTCCCAAAAAGAGCGGCCGCATCGCCTTGGGGAAGCGATGTGAGTAATACCCAAATATCGTAATGGAAATGTCGCATATTGAGAGTGTTTTGTCATGCGATCCGGCTGACGCCCGGCGTCCGCAGCTATCCGGGGCTGCGGATGTTAAATCTACGACCGAAGAGCGCGCAGGGGTAGGCGACCAGGCCCCTGCTGCTGCTGATGATACTGGCAGCGACTGTGAGTGTCTGATAGTGGACGTCGGAGTAGGGCCGCGTGGAACGCCGTTTTGGCTACCATGCGACCCTGTTCCGACGAGAGGCGAATTGGCAAGGAGAGTGCTGGTGCGTGATGCCACCGCCGCCGCCGGACGATCGTCGGCGGTGGCGGTGTTGTCAAGCGACGGAGCACGCGATACGCCGTCTGCCCAAAGTGGGAGACGGAAGCGCTGGGCAGACAGCGACACAGAGCGTGAGGGTGCTGGGTCCGGAAGATCGGATAAACCGGCACCCAAGATTGTGCGGACTGGTCCTGGCAGGGGAGGGTCCCAACATTCGGTGGGGCTCTCCCAGGCCAGGAGGTTTTTAAAAGAAATGCCCCTGGATTCGGAGTCCTCGCTGTCTGACTCCGAACCGGAATCCCGCCCAGCGGGACGTGCCGATGGTTGTGGTCCCCCTATGCCTGCGCCCCTTGATCTTCAGTCGAAGGCTGAGGAGGGGGCGGCGGTCATTGAGGGGGTCCTCAAAAAATCAAAAAATCTGAAGGGCACCTCCATCCGGGAGATCCGGGACGCAACATGCAAAATGCTCGATGCGGTCCGGTCTCTGGCCTCCCGGAAGGAGGACGAGGAAATGCGTCGGCTTCGGGCCGACAACAAACGCCTGCAGGAGCAGCTGACGGCCTTAGGACAAGAGGTGGCCGCTCTGCGCCGGACTTTTGCCGAAAGGAGAAGTCCGCGCTCCAAGAAGAAGCGGCCCCAGGAGTCGGTCCCGGAGCCGATCCCGCACCCCGTTCCTACGGGCTCGACGCGGGAAGATTATGCCAGGGATATGGAGGTCCTCCAGCGCGATCTAATGAACCACGTTAGTGGGATGATCACCGCGCGGCTGGAGGGCCTCGACAAGGACGGCCGCCTGTTGCCTGCGCGATCCCATCGTCCCCCGCTGGCGGCTGACAAACGGTCGGGCCAGCCCCCGGTGAGGGAGAGACGGAGTGGGGAAGGGACCGTGCCGGCAACACTCATGCCGCCGGCTAACCTGCCCAAGAAGGGCAGGCAAGTTACGCCAAAGACACCGAGCGAGCGCGTTGGGGCAGAAGCCAGACCTGCCCCTGAGTCAGCACGCGCGAAGGAGCAGGTCGCCGGAGGCTCAAAAGACGTTCAGCATCTGGTGCTGGAGGGGGAATCGTGGGCCACGGTGGCCAAGAAGGGGAAGGGGAAGAAGGCCACCGATGTTCCGGCCCCTGCTCCTGCTCCAGGCCAGAGGCCCAAAGAGACGGGAAAACCTGCCGCTCGTAAGAGGGTCCCTAAGATCCCCAAAAGACAGGCGGTGCTGGTGTGCCTCAAGCCAGAGGCAGTAATCGCGGGCACCACCTACGCGGACACTATACGGATGGCGAAGGCGGCCATTAATCTGGCCGAACTCGGGGTGGGGCTGGGCAATATAAGGAGGTCCATGACGGGTGCCTCCCTCATGACCCTCTCGAAGGAGACCTCCGCCTCCCAGGCCAACACCTTGGCCAGTAAAATGGCTGAGGTGCTCAGGGAGGTGGCCGAGGTGTCCCGCCCCACCAAGATGGCGGAGATCCGCGTAGGTGGACTTGACGAGTCAATCACGTCTGAAGAAGTGAAGGGGGTCCTGGCCGAGGTGGCCAATTGCTCTCCCGACCAAGTCCGGGTGGGCAAAATAATTCTAGGAGCGAGGGGCATGGGCTCGGTGCGAGTCTCATGCCCCGTACAGGCCGCGAAAGAGCTGGCGGAGCGGGGAAAGGTGGACGTAGGCTGGAGCGCCGCCTCCATCCACCTGCTGGATCAGCGCCCTATGCGCTGCCGCAGGTGCATGGAGAGGGGGCACACTGCGGTGCTCTGCCCGTCCACTAAAGATAGGAGCCGGCTCTGCTTCCGTTGCGGCCAGGAGGGCCACCTGGCCATGGGCTGCATGGCCCCCGTGAACTGCGCGCTGTGCAAAGACAGGGGCCTACCCAGCGGCCATAAAATGACAGGAGGGTCCTGCAATGCGCCACCGGTTCGGGGCCGCATCCCTGTAAGAACCCCGGCGGCCGCCTTGGCGACCGCCGCCAGTATGGGGACACCGATGGACGCTGCTGATGCCCAGTAGGTCCATCGGTGTCGTCATGGGACAGGGACGCCTCTCGCTGGCAACCATGGTTCGAGCCATGGTTGAAAGCGAGAGTGCATGGGAGGCTACCGCCTCCAGCGTAGACGGGCGGGGCGAAGAAGGCGGGGGACAAACCCCCGTCTCCTTTTGCCCCGGAGTGTGACCAGCGCGTGCGAGGGTAGCCCCCCGCACGCGCATTGCACTGGTCACCACGTCTGAGGATTGCTTCGGTATCCCCGAGTAATCCTCCCTTGGCGCGGAAACCGGCCTGGCCGGTGTGCCCTGAGAGTGCTACGGGGCTATTGCCTTACAGGAAGATCCCGTGGCACTCGCTGCGCTTCGGCGCAGGGCTCGAGGGGAACCGAGTGGTTTTAGTGGGTATTCCCGGCTCCGGCTGGGCGAGTCCCACACACGCTCGTCGCCTGGCTAGCGGCGGGTACGGTGCGTAAATGCATTTCCACTCGCTAAAAAAAAAAAAAAAAAAAAAAAAAAAAAAAAAAAAAAAAAAAAAAAAAAAGGTTAGGTTAGGTTCTCCGTGCGCAGTTTCTGGCCTGCCATCGGACGCGTCCCCAGGTGGCGGATAGGGGAACGGCCCCCAGATATGGGGGTTACCGGTTTACCGGCGCGGACCAAAACCAGATGCGGGGACCGCTTCGGCGGTCACACGTGCGGCGGGTTGGCCACCACTTGAGGTGGCTGACGTGGCCCGAACTCCGGGTCACCGTCGGGCAACCCGGTCTCCTCATTGAGAGGAGCTGGGGGCCCCGTTTGCCTCCGGGCAAACGAGTGGGGCTAAGAGGAAGGACACCTCGCTAAAAAACCCTTGGCTGGTGCGTCTTCTCGCACAAAAAGACGTACCCAGCCCGGCCCCTCCCTGTGGAGTGGAGGGACCACTGTGGGCCCGCCCTAGGTGGGAATCGCCGGCGGGGGATTGGTAGTTAGGCTGTGCCATTTTCCCATGACCCCGCCACTCAGGCGATGTCGTTGTGCCGCTGTGGGTTTAGTGGGTATTCCCGGCTTCGGCTGGGCGAGTCCCACACACGCCCTTCGGGGTATGGTGCGTAAATGCATTACCACAGCGTCAAAAAAAAAAAAAAACGGTTTACCGGCGCGGACCAAACCAGATGCGGGGGAATCGCTTCGGCGGTCACACGTGCGGCGGGTCGGCCACCACTGGTGGCTGACGTGACCCGAACTCCGGGTCACTGTCATAACCTGGCCCCTCATTGAGAGTTAGGGGCCCCGTCGGCCTGGCAAACGAGTAAGCAGAGGAAGGACACCTGCTAAAAAAACTCCTTGGCTGCTGCGTCTCGCACAAAAAAGACGTATCCAGCCCGGCCCCTCCCTGTGGAGTGGAGGGACCACTGGTCTGCCCTAGGCGGAAATCGCCATGGGGATTGGTGTTAGCTGTACATTTTCCTACGACCCCGCCACTCAGGCGATGTCGTTGTGCCGCTGTGGGTTTAGTGGGTATTCCCGGCTTGGCTATGAGAGTCCCACACACGCCCTTTCGCATGGCAAAAAAAAAAAAGGTTTCCGTGCAGCTTGGCTCGCCATCGGATGCGTCCCCAGGTGGCGGATAGGGAACGGCCCCCAGATATGGGGGTTACCGGTTTACCGGCGCGGACCAAAACCAGAAGTGGGGACCGCTTCGGCGGTCACATGTGCGGCGGGTCGGCCACCACTCCAGGTGGCTCCGGGTCACCGTCGGGCAACCCGGTCTCCTCATTGAGAGGAGCTGGGGGCCCCGTTTGCCTCCGGGCAAACGAGTGGGGCTAAGAGGAAGGACACCTCGCTAAAAAACCCTTGGCTGCTGCGTCTTCTCGCACAAAAAGACGTATCCAGCCCGGCCCCTCCCTGTGGAGTGGAGGGACCACTGTGGGCCCGCCCTAGGCGGGAATCGCCGGCGGGGGATTGGTAGTTAGGCTGTGCTATTTTCCCATGACCCCGCCACTCAGGCGATGTCGTTGTGCCGCTGTGGGTTTAGTGGGTATTCCCGGCTTCGGCTGGGCGAGTCCCACACACGCCCTTCGGGGTATGGCGTAAATGCATACCACAGCGTAAAAAAAAAAAAAGGTTAAGCCTCAAAGGCGCGGTGAAGAACTCGGGGCTCTACCTCGTTACGAGTGTGGGCGCTCAGCCAGAGCCAGTTCCCAGTGCGGCACCCTCCCAGGTGCAGAAGGGAGACGCCCTCCTCCCTTCCACCACCCCAGCCAATCAGTCTTGGTCAGAGGTGGTTAGGAAGGGAAAGGGAAAGGGCAAAAAGGTGGCCCAGGCCCCGGCTGCCCCAGCGGCTGCCCCGGCAGGTGCCCTGGCGGCTTCCTCGGCAGCCAAAAAGGCCCCGAAGCTGGTGCCTCCAAAAACCGCGGCGGTCACAGTGACCATTGTGCCCGAGGCCATGGAGAGGGGGGTAACCTACGAGACCGTCCTAAGACGGGCTCGTAGCGCCACGGACCCCACTGAGTTACTTACTTGAGAGCCGTACTTCACTCCCAGCAATTGGCTGGGAGACAGTGACGGCTCGGTGGCAATCGCGGTGCGGTCTTCCACAGACTCCCCTCCCCTCTCGCTTTTAGAGAGGGGACCGGGATACGTGGCCGCCGCGTGGGGAGAGATGGCCCTTGTGGGGGTCTATTTCTCCCCAAACCGCCCTCTCCAGGACTTCGAGGATTTCCTCGGGGTCCTGACGGCGGTCATAGGCAGGGCGGCGCCGCGTCAGGTCTCCGTCTTGGGAGACCTGAATGCCAAATCGGTGGTCTGGGGAAACCCGGCCACCGATGCTCGCGGACGGGCAGTCGAGTTGTGGGCGGCCACGTCTGGCCTCTCTCTCTTGAACAGGGGGAGCGTCCAGACGTGCGTGCGGCGGCAGGGTGGGTCCATAGTGGACCTCACCTTCGCCACGCCCGCACTGGCCGCCCGCATTCAGAACTGGAGGGTGGAACTGGGGGAGACGATCTCGGATCACCGCTACGAGCGATTCGAGATCTCCCCCCAGAATCCACGGGGGCGCCGCAGCACCCCCTCATCGTCGGGCCGATCCCCGTTTCCAAGGTGGGCTCTGACCCACTTGGATCGGGAGGCGGCAAGGGAGGCCGCGTTCGTCCAGGACTGGCTCTGGCCAGGTCCCGGCGTGGACGTCCTGGACGTGGACGCGGCGGCGGCCCGATTGAGGGGGTCATTGACCGAGGTATGCAACGCCAGCATGCCTCGGTCGAGACGTCCGCCTCCCCGACGCGCCGTTTATTGGTGGTCGGAGGAGCTGGCGGAGCTGCGGGCCACCTGCGTGGCGGCACGGCGGGCCTACACGCGATCGCGTCGGCGGCGCCGACGAGATCAGGCCGACGAGGACCGCCTCTACGCCAGATACGTAGAGGCGAGGGCGGCCTTCAAATCGGCCATCGGCGCCGCTAAGGACGCGGCGAGGGCCGAGCTGTTGGCGGGTCTCGACAACGACCCATTCGGGAGGCCATATAAGGCGGCGCGTAACAAACTGCGCCGCATTGGTCCCCCGGTTGCCGAGACCCTCGAACCAGCGCTCCTGGATGGGGTGGTGCGGTCCCTGTTTCCGCGCAGGGATCTGCACTTCACCCCACCAGTGATGGACCCCCCACGAGGGGAGGCTCGACCGGAGGAGGAAGCTCCTCCTCCTCCGGTCTCAGAGGAGGAATTTGGCGCGGCGACTCTTCGTCTCCGCGCCAAAAAGACGGCTCCCGGCCCGGATGGTGTCCCCGCACGGGCGGTGGCCATCGCGGCCACCGAAATGGAGGGCAGGTTTCGGGACCTCTTCAGCGCGTGCTTCGCGTCGGGGAGGTTCCCGAACCCTTGGCGGGAAGGCCAATTGTGCCTCCTTCGGAAGGAGGGACGGCCGGCGGACTCCCCCTCGGCATACCGGCCCATCGTCTTGCTTGACGAGGCCGGAAAGATGTTCGAGGGGATTACCGCCGGCCGTCTCAAGCGGCATCTGCGGAGCGTGGGACCGGACCTGTCGGACGCCCAGTTCGGATTTCGAGCTGGTCGTTCGACAGTGGACGCCCTGGCCCGTCTAAAGGGCCAGGTGACAGAGGCGGTGGGAGTGGGGGATGGAGCGTTGGCCGTGTCATTCGACATTGCCAACGCCTTCAATTCCATCCCCCACTCCACCATCCTGGAAGCGCTCCGGTTCCACGGAGTGCCCCTGTACTTGCGGGGCCTCCTGGCCAGCTACTTGGAGGACCGTGCCGTCCTCCTCGTAGATGGGGCTGGCCAGCTCCGGCGATACGCTGTCGGGGCCGGCGTTCCACAGGGGTCCGTTCTAGGGCCTCTTCTGTGGAGCGTCGGTTACGACTGGCTCCTGCGGGGAA
>JADWQK010002552.1:0-258656 GCA_017933935.1 Sesamia nonagrioides | reverse complement strand
CCCTCAAAAGTCCAATAATTGGTCTAAGTGTAATGCTTCGATATCGCCTTCGGGTTATGGAGGTCAGACTGCAGTCGCTTCACGGTAAATATTGAAGTTTTGACAAAATCAGCAGTTAGACTTGTAAAGCGGACTCCAAAGCTGAAAAACTTCGGATGCGACTGGGATTAACGCTGAGATGATGATGATGTATTCCGCAACTACACTGCACCTTGAATTTGTACAAAAGAATCCGGTACCAAATTGTTTGTCTGCGTATACCCTCACTGGATACAGTGTGGGTAATATGCACTCAAATTTACATACTTAGAAGAGGTAAAGTGGAACCCTGAGTACACTCAAGGTTCCACTTTTCTTGTAATCTGTGGATCAAGGTACTTCTTATCGTTCACGATTACAAGAGGTTTTATTGTAAGTGTATGAGAGGGCTACTGTACAATATAAATATGTATATTTTAAGTGTCTTTTACTCATACTGTGTTCAGTTAGGGTTGACGCAGACAACAATTTGGTAAGGGACCCTTTTGTTCAAACCCAAGGTTAATACACGGATGTAGGAATGGGTATTCTGCCAGTTGACAGTTGGTTGTCTGCAAATTAGACAATTTTTTCCAATAAATAAGGCAATGTATTTCAAAATCATTTAGAATGTGATTGAAAGTTTGTTGCGTAATTAGTGTTAAAGGTTAATTATTTTATTTCTTTCAGTTGTTTATAATAAATAATAATAATAATGGTAATGGTGGTGGAGGTGTTAGTATGGCTTACATTCTTACAAAAACCCACGGAATTAAAGAGGTATTGTCTTTATGCCCACCTACTAGGTGGTCGAATGATCTGAACAAAGCAGGGAAGCGCTGAATGCAAGCCGCGGCCAACCGTTCTTTTTGGAAATCCTTGGGGGAGGTCTATGTCCAGCAGTGGGCTTCATGTGGCTGAGATTATGATGATGATGATTTCTTAGCTAAAGAAATCATCATGGAAGGGCCTATGTCTACCTACCAGTCTACCAGTGTACTGTCATAGGCATGGTGTTGAAGCATTGAGATTACCTGTAACAAAAAGAAAATATTTAAGTTAACTTAATACGTTAAAGCTAATAAAACGAAAGCAATGAAAACTGGTGAGGCCTGAGATGTTTATAAAATGGATTTTATGACCCATAAACAATATCTTCATTACTCTTTACTGTGAGTGTAAAAGTTTATAACAGGTACATGTTTTAATTAACACTTAAAGTAAAATCTTAAGACAGAAGGGATGTGACGACATACATATATCTTAATTGTAATTGCGCTAATTTCGTTTATTATAGGATTTAGACTTTATATTAGGTACTTCTTTATACATATGTGATACTATATATTTAAATCGCTTTGCGTGTTTGCGGATTCTGATGTGGTTTTCAGCATCATATATCCCGGACCGTTTGCATATAAGTAGGTACTAAACATAGAGAGAGGTACATATTGGGAACAATATTCGCTGTATTTTTTATTCATAAAACCATGTCAAGCAAATATGGCCCTTAATTTGTGACATGAAATAAATCTTTGTTATTAGACCACAGTGAGTAATTACGTAAAGAAAACTGAATGAAATAATTATTAAATAGATTTTGGGACAAAGTAAATAATGCCAAATCTATCCAGATCAGTATTCGAGCAACTATTTCTTGTAAATATGAGAGTTTTATTTAAAAAAATAGTCTTCAAAATTCTCGGTGGTAGGCCATGACATCGGCTGCCGGCAGAAGTTACCACCCACCAAAGTGTTGCCGCCAAGCGATTCGTCGTGTTCCGACATGATGTCTGGTGAAGCCGTACGGGTCTGAGCAGTAATTGTGTTGCGATGTGTGCCGGGTACGATGCGCCAAATGTTGATGTGTCGGAAGTTTGGTCGTGGAGAGTCTCCAGATCAATCTCCTTCTAGCGCAGCATCGTTTGGTCGTGTTGGTCTTGGGTTTAACATTGCATCACCTCGCTCAATTGCCGTCATCCTTCCTATTCCTTAGTTGTTTAATTGAATAGGCTTAATAAACTAGTGCGTTTTACCATCAACCATTGTATCACTGCTTACTATTAGGTGGGATTGATTGATTTAATTTGAGAGATTCACGTATTCTCTGTAGTACCTACCTACGGTTATTTTTTTAATTATTTCTGTCTAAAATTTCAGCCGTTCCTGCAAATCCTCAAAGGATTGTGGGAGGTGCTGTAACTACCGTGGATCAGTACCCCACCATCGCAGCGCTGCTGTACTCTTACTTCGGAGTAAGCTTCTATCAGTCCTGTGGAGGCACCATTATCACTCACCGGTCAATCCTCACCGCTGGGCATTGTCCTTCGTAAGTTGCTATATTATTATATTTTTTACTATAATTTAACATTTTTCTATAGACGTATGCAAGAAAATTACTGAAAATAAAATAGGGCCCACCGTTTGCTTGCGAAACATTGTAAAGTACCAATAAACTTGTCAAGAACAAAGTTTGTGCTCTAATTCACAAATGCTTAACTAAATATTTGTTCTCAGACAAAACTCTAAATTAATAAGGGTTTTCATTAGTTTAGGTCGGAAATTTCAAGAGAGAAATGCTTTAAATACTATAAGTTAGACGATATCCCTTATGTTCCAAAGATTAACATTAGTGAACAGTAGATTCATATTAGTAAAACGTGTTATCATAAACATAACACCAATCTGAGATAAAAAGATTGAATATCGGTTCAATGACTCTGAATGTGTGATATTTTTGGTAGTTCAAATGTGGTCACATCAATTGTATGTGCATTGACCGCTAAATACACAATGAAAACAAGAAAATGAGTACGTTTATAGCTCAGAAAATACAAACGATTTCTAAAAAAACTGAAAATCTAAAATAACTCATTTCAGAATTCGAATTTTGACTTCGAAAAACAAAAAAGTAAAAACACTAAAACTAAAAACTCCGTTTTGGTAGTCGATTATTTTTTTTTGAAAATCGAACTTTTCAAAAACTATTGATTTTAAATTTTTAGTTGTAAAGAGCAGCCGATCCTTGTAAAATAATCAGCTGCATCTGATGAAACTGCATTTTCGCAAAACGGGCGATTCTCAGCATAATGCCTACCCTGTGGGAGAGAAGACGGACGGTGTCGACTATCGTTGGTTCCAGGTGGTATGGGAAAGGATTCCTAATTGCACTTGAAGAAAACCATTGCTCAGCGTAGGCTAAACAATAACAAAATGACGTAAACCCCCTTTGGGGATCCTATTCTCTCTTTGGGGATTATAGGCGAAATGTTATGTGCTCTAATAACAGGCTTTCTCCTGTTCTAGTGGCGATTCAATCACCAAATGGCGTATCCGCGTTGGATCCAGCTTCGCCAACAGTGGCGGCATCGTGCACACTGTCAGCGCCATCTACGTCCATCCTAAGTACAATCCTCGAACCATTGACAATGACGTCGCCGTCTTGCGAACCACTGATTCCATTGTGTTTGGGAATGAGGCCCAACCCGCTCCTATTGCTGGAGTTAATTACAACCTCCCGGATAATGCTACTGTAGTTGCGGCTGGGTGGGGCACTACTTCTGTAAGTTTCTCATATTATTAAAAATTCCCTTTTGACCAGAACGCCAACTCTTGGAATAAAAAACTTACGTATGAAATCAATGTCAAAAACTTGTCAGAAATGCAAAGAAATCAGAGGTATTTTTGACAAATTGAGAATCAGATTGTGAATGTTTTAAAATTACGAGAATAGCTTCTGGATCGTTATTTGCCGCCTTAGTATAAAACAACTTCTAACTTTTGTCAGTTATCGTATTTTGAACTTTATTGAAATTTCTTATTACTTACAACAATTACAACTTCGATTCAGCATAATCTTGTTGAAATGGTTTACGAAATTTTACAAATTGTTTAGTTTAAAACCTGAAACTAAAAATAAACCACATTTTGTAATAATGCTGTTTTAGTTCAATTCAATTAAATTATACTTGTAAAGTTAAGTAACACGTTGTTTTTTGCTGTGCTGTGTGTAAAAAATAACAAAAATATCAACTTGTTTCTCATGAAATTTATTACATATTCTTATGTCCATGTTAATGTACGCAATGAACACATAGAACATTTTTTTTTCAGTCCGGTGGTTCACCTTCTGAGCAACTACGCCACGTCCAGCTGTGGACTGTGAACCAGGATATCTGTAGCTCCCGGTATGCAGTTCGTGGTTCTATCGTCACCGAAAACATGCTGTGCTCTGGCGTGCTCGACGTCGGTGGTCGCGACCAGTGTCAGGGAGACTCAGGCGGCCCTCTCTATCACAACGGTGTTGTCGTTGGAGTCTGCTCATGGGGTGCAGGCTGTGCCTCAGCTTATTTCCCTGGGGTCAACACTCGGGTGTCTCGCTTCACTAGATGGATCGAGTCTAATGCTAATGAAAACTGAACAGACAATCGATTCTGTAAAAAAAATCACCGTGAAAAGTTAGGTTAAATGAGCTAAGAGTGAGATGTCAATAGTATCAATCCCTAACATGAGTTTGAATGACGAGTTTTTGGCGGGAAAGCTAAGATGAGTGTCATGCTCATTTTTCATTGGACTTTTAAAGTATTTATAGTGTCGTTTACCAAATAAAAGCGCGTGATTTATGTAGTAAAAAGTGCATCCAGGAAATAATTCATACGGAACATTGAAATATCGCCGCATAATGGCCTCATGATTACATTGCCTCAAACCTCCCTCGTAGACGGTTCATGCGGCCGTCTTTTTCCATTGGCGATATCCGCCATTATTGTGAAATAAAATTTTCGATGACTTTCTATAATTTGTTACACGTGTTATTGGTAAAATTGTGGTATGTATTCCACAGGGGCCATTGATTAAGGGTTGAAGTTGAATTTGAGTTTGAATGACAGCTTACTGCGTCATCAATTCACCTAAACGTTCCCGATAAGATGGTTACAGAATCGCAATGCAGATGGCTGAGTTAGTGAGGTGGGGAGAGATTAGTTCTAGCGCTATAAAAATATCTGCTGGTATGCGTGGGATTTAAGAAGGTTCTTACTTACTCCCTCTTGGTAGATCCAAGAGGGAGTAAGACCTTGGGAGTAAATCTGTCTCGTATATATTGATTTATTTAATCCCTTTGTACAACAATCTACCATTTATCATTTTGTATTTTTATTTAATCCTCAATAAATTAAAAGGAACACGCATCGCTTTCATGTTACTTCATTAGGTATTAAGGTTCAGCAATACCTAAACTTGAAAGTTTTATAACAAACGTTTAAAAGATGTTTAACTTCACGAAAAAAACGATCTTTCTTCTATATAATGGGCAGAGTTTCGATATCCTAAGTTCAAGAAGATTAATGTGGGAAATGAAAAAGGCAAGGGTCCGCCTTTTTGGAAGTATATAACTTATTCAGCTCATGCATCGTCTGATATATTCGGAACCGAAGTTTTAATTTGTCAAAAAAAAAAAAAAACTGATAGTAAAATAATACTGATAGTAAGATATTTTGCTGTAGTGGGTAACAGTTTTAGAATGTTTATTTAATTCAGGATCTCCAACGAAAGATATAAACTGATTATTAAATTTAGTTAATGGATGACAGATCATTTAGTAGGTACCTAAGTGTACACCTTAACAAACAGGAGACGTCAGAATGTTTTGTGGTAGAGGATAGCATGTTTTATTTCTAAACTATCTGACTCGGCGAAGTTCGCACTACCTTAAAATCAATAAGAACGAATGTAGGTATGAGAAAATGAATTATCTATATCTTTTTTTTTTGATATTCGGGCGGAGACAAATCTAAAAAATCAAACATCATACCTAAACGGACGATTAAGCCGTTTCTGTGTTACAAATGGTCTAACTAACCCGAGTTTTTCTATTTAGAAAAACTCGGGTTAGTTAGACCTAGTGTTTACTAGCTGACCAACGTTGTTTTGCAATATAAATTATTGCTTGGAAATATTTTAATAGCCACATAAATCACTAGATTATTTTTTAAAGTTGTACAACTTTTGAAGAAATAAAATTTAGGGATGTACAACCCTTATCACTTTGGGGTATGAATAATAGTTTCCGATTCGCAAACATCGTATAAACTATACAAAATACTATCGTTACTAACATTGTGACACGGGAACTTTACATTTTTAGTATATGATTTAGTAATTTATTAAAAAAAAAAAAAAAAATTAGCGCCTGATGAGTTTTTGATAAAAATATGCTCTAAAGCTAGTTTACACTTTAATAAACGTCCAGTTATTAACTCAATCGAGTGTTGATAACATAATGTTTTATTTTCATCAGGCACATCTATGTCCGCGCTGAAATATGTTTTCACATTGATGGCATTGGGGGTGGGATTTTACTAGCTGCGCGCCGCGATTTCACCCGCGTAGGTTTCGATATGTTTATTTTTTTATTTACTCCGCTCTGTTTGCTCGCAGCGTGATGTTATAGAAAAACCCTTTACCCTATAGCGTTCCTGGAATAATGGGCTATCCAGCACAAAAATAATTTTTCAAATCGAACTAGTAGTTTCTGAGATAAGCGCGTTTAAACAAACAACCTCTTCAGCTTTTTAATATTAGTATAGATTTCTCCTTTCGCAGGTCTGCAGGTCGAAATTTCCTAAGAAATAACCAACATCTTTGCACTGAGTTTTTAATTTTGACACATCTCTATGTATTTTATTGTGTATACATAAATAATAAAATAAATATTTCTTAAGTTTACTAATGAGTTCTTGTTACTTTAATAAATATAAATCATATAATATAAATTATAACATTAGTTGTGTAACCTAAAATCATCGTCATTTCAGCGTTAATCCCAGTCGCATCCGAAGCTTTTCAGCTTTGGAGTCTGGGGTCCGCTTTACCTACTGATTTTCGCTAAACTTCGATATTTTCCGTGAACCGACTCCACAAGCCGAAGGCGACATCGAAGCATTCCAGTTAGACCAATTGTTGGACTTTTAGGGTTCCAACAACCCGTTGTCTAACCTAAAATATGGAATGTAAAAAAATCTTGCTGCTGGCAGAAAACTGAGAAGGTGTTCGAAGGTTTGAAATAAACTTTTTTTTAACACAATTGTCTTACATTACTTGTTTAAAGGCAGTCAGATTGGTGCCAAAGACGATAATGCGTAAATAAGTAAATTAAATATACGTGCCGTGTGGTACCAGCCCCCCTAAAACGCCCCCAAATTAATGAAAGCCTGGGGGAGGCCTTTGTCCAGCAGTGGGCCTCTAGTGGCTGAAGAAGAAGAAATAAGCGACAGTCTTTTTGTTTTTGGACTCGGAATTGTAATTCGAATACAATCCGCTAATTAAACGCCTAGTGTTCCGTTCATTGCTCCCGTGTAGGTAAGGAGTGTGTATACCGTGTTTATATAGGTGTTAATAAGTTAAGTAAGTAAAACCTACCCCAATGACAAGAAGGTGTGAGTATATCATCATCATCTCAGCGTTAATCCCAGTCGCATCCGAAGCTTTTTCAGCTTTGGAGTCTGCGGTCTGCTTTATCAGTCTAACTGCTGTTTTTGGCTAAATTTCGATATTTTCCTTGAAGCGACTGGCTTCGCAGTTAGACCAATTTTTTTTTTTTTTTGGACAAAACCCGCCACACTGTTCCGAAAAACGCCGAGCAATGAAGCTCGACGAGTCGCGGAGAAACGATTCAACTGTCTTGGGTCCCGCAACGAAATTAATCAGAAGAGAATAGCGGAGGAATAAGAAAAAATATATTTTTTCCACTTCCCTCCATAACAAGCAGGAGACAGAACAGAACTAGGCCAATCGGCACAAAGGGATATTATTGCAACTGGGAGAAGCCCAGATTGCCAAGCACCACGGAATAAAATTTGATTAAGTTAATGGGTCCTAAGTAGGTATGTGCTGTTACAATTGATTCCAATAATAGGTATGGCAAAAGCGCCTGAACGCACGGAAGTTGGTTCTAGTTTCTACAAGGTCCGTATAATAAACAACTCCGGATGTAACTTGTACACTATCCAACATAATATTGCGTTCATTCTGCCAAAGAATACACTCCCACAAGATGTGATGTGCGGACTGTTCAAATTCACAGTCTGTTGTAGAACATTGACACAAAGGCGAAGGAACAAGTTTAAAAGAATACAGTTTATTTTTAAAGTTGCCATGACCTGTGAGAAATTGCGCAACGCCCAAGTTAGACCAATTGTTGAACTTTTGAGGACTCCAACAACCCGTAACGACTGCCATTGCATGTTCGAATGGCAACCGGGACCAACGGCTTAACGTGCTTTCCGAGGTACGACCAGACCAGTACAATTATTCGTATTCATGCGTACAAATACTTGCACTGCGCTGGGATCGAACCCGCGCCTCTTTGCGCAGCGGCCACGTTCGCTACCGCTAAGCCACGGAGGCTGCCAAGGTGTGAGTATATGTATGTATTCCTGGTGTCCTCTGGATTTTAATCCAGAGGAGTTAAAAAAATCACTCTTGGATTTTCAACTCTCGGCGCTATGCTTTGTGTGGTTAATCCAGTGAGGTGTATTTTTTTATATTTAAACTAAAGCTGATTTCTGATTCATATCTAAACTAAATTTTACTGATTTAGGTCAATCAGCATTATTTGTGATATTTAGTGTTGAAGATTAAACAAAGTTTTATCAATTGAGACCTACAAACCCGGTACTTGTACAATATTTTGTAAGAACTGAAGGCTAGATACGGACATACAATTAACTAATAGTTTTGTTTATCTCTAGATAATCTACTTTTATCTGACATTGGTTATACTAAAGTAACTAAACCGACGGATTCGGTTTCCCATATAAATACAGTCAATCTGCAGGTAAAGTTAGAATGTCGGAGTCACCATGCGTGTAATTGTTGCTCTATTGGCTTGCTTAGCCACCGTTTCAGGTATGTGAACTACACTTATTACTAGTTCAATTAAGGGCTGATTTTTCACCGACAGGTTCAGTATAGAAGAATAGTAAAAATTCAAAATTATTCCTTGGATAAAATTAATGGAATGGCGTTGGATAACTCAGCCTTTAGTTAAGTATATTATCTTACTAGCTGTTTCCGGCGACTCCGTTCGCATGGATTTCAGTTTAAGGCGCGCCGTGGTTCCCGTAAATTAAAAAAGAACTCAGTTGATATAAAACTGATTCCGTCCGAGTGTTGATATAAAATAAGCGCCTGTTAAAATAATGGGAGCAATATGTACGTCCGCGTTAGCTCCCGTTTTCGCAACATTTTTTGTTACTGCTCTAATCCTATTGGTAATAGTGGGATGTTATATAGCCTATGTCCTTTCTCAGGCTGTAGACTACCTGTGTACCAAATTTCATTACAATCGGTTCAGTAGTTTTGGCGTGAAAGCAGAACAGACAGACAGACAGACAAACAGACAGAGATACTTTCGCATTTATAATATTAGTATGTATAAGGTGAGAAGGAGTTCGTGGTTGAGTCATAACTGCTATAGAAGTCGATCGATAAGGTTAAGCTACGCTTGCCGCGGTCAGTCTCTAGATTGGTGAACGTTTTTATACATATACCCCGTGTGCCTAGGAAAGAGAGTTAAGGCTTTTTGACGTGGTTGTTAGAAACTCGAAAGTCTGTAATATGATTAAAACGGTGAATATAAACATTGTGAGGAAACCGGCATGTCCTGTCCTCGAATCAGAAATCAAGGACTTGAGATTTATAGTGGACCGTAATCGACCACGCAAACCTAGTACGGGTTGGCCGTACTAGGTTTGCGTGGTGCCTCTTACCGCGAGGAGACCTGTGTCCCAGCAATATGGGATGAGAACTACAAAGGCTAATTAAATCATTTTATTAAATGAACTCCGTTAAATTCTCGGTTGACAACTCTTCTGGCCTTATTAGGTACGATTTTTGATTAGCACAAAATTTAAGGGTATTCGAAAAAAAAAAATTCGGGAATAAACATACCTAATGTCATTACAGGCGGGGCATTGGTATACATCACAGTAAACCTTTACTTATCCCTTTGGTCAATACATATTCAAATAAGCTTTGAGTTGGTCGCATTGATGCTCGTTCATCCGTGAGAGAGAGAGTTTCTGGTTGTTATCGTGTGGCTTTCGTTGAAGAGTCTGGATTTTCATACATCGCTTGATTTTCTATTAACAATATAACGTTCACTGTGGAGGGGTTTGAAAGCAATAAAGATTGAGGTTGCGTTGTATTGTAAAAGGATACAACAACACAACCTCATTCTTTGAAGAAGTATAGTTACAATACGTAAGATTTGATATGAACTATGAATTGTACTTAATAATAATAATATAATAACAACTAGCTTTCCGCCGGCGGCTTCGCCCGCGTGGAGTACGGTTATATCGCGCTTTTTAGATTTCCCTCGGGAACATAAAATTTTTCCGGGATAAAAGATGGCCTATGTTCTTTCTCAAGGTCTAAAGATTGTCTGTGCCAAATTTCATCAAAATCGGTTGAGAGGTTTAAGCGGGAAAGCGTAACAGACAGACAGACAGACAGAGTTACTTTCGCATTTATAATATTAGTATGGATAAACACTTTATTGTTCAGAAAAACATTACAATATTTAAATAGCACTAGCCTCTACAATAGGATTCCCTGTGTCGTGGAGAATAGTCTCCTTCGTCTAACAACATTATTAGATAGATTCATACATAGCATCGGTCGGTACTGATTATTAGCGTGTATTGTGCGGATGTGTGATGAATGAGTGAGTTAAGGTGGGTTTAGATCAATCGAACGAAGTCCTCATAGCATTCCCCCTGCCATCCATATTATTACTGTGATATAGTCCACTAGAAGAAGAACTCTCCCACACACTTATTATTGTTTTTGTGTCCTTTCATTGAAGAATAATAAGTATGTTTGCCGTAAATAGTACGCAAAATTAGAACACAGACACAAAAAAGATGTTGGGTGAAAATATGCCTTACATACCTGTAACACTGCCATCGCATAGCATACTGCTTCGGTCCTATGTGAGTCAGAGCCCCCTTTTTGTGTGGATGGGAAATAATCAATTGCCATCTCCCGCTCTGGGCGGAGCGGAAGAGCCTGTCAGACTTTTACTGACTAAATCCTACCCGTGTTCCTTCATTTGCCTGTGCGCCAGGGCCACAGCTTCACTCATTCAACCAACCCGCAGTCCAGAGAGAGCCCCTTTGCTGGCATTTCAGTTTTTGTAAATGGATATATATATATATAATACTTCATTGTATACTGTTAGTACAGATATACTATGAATAATTCATACTAATATTATAAATGGGAAAGTGTATGTGTTTGCCCGAAATTGTTTGTTGTTTTGACCCGCATTGAGCAAGCGTGGTGATTACGCCCAATCCTTCCCTGTATGAGAGGAGCCCTGTGCCCAGTAGTGGGATGAAAAAAGTTGATGATGATGTGTTTGTTTGTCTATCACGGCAAAACGGAGTGACGAATTGACGTGTTTTTTTAAGTGGCGATAGTCGAAGGGATATAGAGTGACATTCGCTATTTATATCTCTTTGAAACCCCCAAGTTCCCTAAAATAGGGGTTGGAAGTTTGTATGGAGCGTTCCGCAATTTTTAAGGTAGAAAGCAAAAACTTGGAATACGGACTATTTGTGATTAACAAAATCGATCATCATTATTTTATTTTTTGGATTTCCCCTCCCAACTCCCTAATAATATTGTCTTCAGTAGCGTATTAAAATAATATACTGTTTTGAGTTCTCTTCTGTGTTTCTAAATTAGGAAAGGGGAACCGTGTTACCACGAATTTAAAGCGAGCAAAGAGGCGGGCAAAAGATATGTAGTATCATCATCATCATCATCAACCCTTTTATCGTCCCACTGCTGGGCACAGGTCTCCTCTTATACAGAGAAGGATTGAGCGTAATCACCACGCTTGCTCATTGCGGATTGGCGATTTCAGACCCAAAGTCCAGGTTTCCTCAAAATGTTTTCTTTCACCTTAAGTCATTGGTGTCCAAGACGTACTTAGAAAGTACATGATAACTTTAGAAAAGTTACATTGGTACTTGCCTGACCTGGAATCGAACCCGCGCCCTCATACTTGAGAGGCTGGTGTTTTAATTTCAAGTATCTCTAGTTTACTTTTCCCAGGAGTGTATAGACTAGCTATAGTGCAGGCTACAGAGTACAATGTAAATTAAAAGAATAAATTATACTTAAAAAAAAACACGCTTAAAACACGCTTTCGGTAATATCGAAGTAGTCTTTTATTGTATTTTTTAAGTATTGTATTGTCATAGTCCCTTGACACCTGTGCTAATTTTCAAGTTAATTAGTCTCGTAGACGTAGGTGAAAATAAAGTTAAAAGATTCCTTTACGTACATTTATGTACAGATGAAGAATATTGATTAAAAAAATAATGATAAGAAACGTTTATTTGCGGTAAACATGACGCAAAAAATTACATAAATCCAAAAAATAAATGCTTACTTAAATAGATTTATTTATTTATAAGAATATCAGTTAAATACACCAGTTACTGCTAGTGTTTCTAAATTTCTCCTTTTTCACAGCTGTCCCTGCGTTTTCCCAGCGGATAGTTGGTGGTGCTGTCACCTATATCGACCAGTATCCTACCATTGTGGCTCTGCTGTATTCATGGAATGGTAACACTTTCCTGCAGGCATGTGGAGGTACTATCCTCACCAACAGAGCCATCCTGACTGCTGCTCATTGTCCATAGTGAGTACGACTTTAGTATCTATACATATTGTAAATTAAAGTCTCTTTTCGTTTGACAGCATTGTTTAGCTAAATCATGCATGATTTTGTTGCCGTTTTCACCTTCAGTTGCAAATTTAATCCAGAATTTTTTAAGTGTAAAATGCATGAATTTATATAAAAAAGGATATCTTGATTTTTTGTCGAGTTATAAAAAAGCACTAGGGTCGCTAGTTAATAAATGAGGGAAACCAAAGATGATTTAACTATCATCTGTTTTTTCAGCGGTGATGTACCATCCAGATGGCGTTTCCGTGTTGGTTCTACCTGGGCTAACAGTGGCGGCATCGTCCACGCCTGTAGCTCCATCAATATCCATCCTGACTACAGTACTCGCACCATTGACTCTGATGTCGCTATCATGCATACTATCACCACCATTACCTTTAACAATGTTATTCAGGCCGCCTCCATAGCTGGTCCCAACTATAATATTGATGACAACCAAGTTGTCTGGGCCGCTGGCTGGGGTACAATTTATGTAAGTATCAGTCTTGTAAAGAAACAAATATTTTGGAAGTTTGTGAATGTTAAGCCTCATCAATTGAAATCGTCTGGTTCGGGCTCTCAATAGTTACAGTAAACATGTTAAAATGAAAATATTATTTACTGTCTTTGCAGTCTGGCGGTCCTGCGTCCGAGCAGCTTCGTCATGTTCAGATTTGGACTGTGAACCAGAACATATGTCGGTCTCGCTATGCGGCTAATGGTGGCACCATTACCGACAACATGCTGTGTTCTGGTGTGCTCGACGTCGGTGGTCGCGACCAGTGCCAGGGTGACTCCGGCGGTCCTCTCTACCACAACGGGGTCGTTGTTGGTGTCTGCTCGTGGGGTTTTGGCTGTGGTCTTCCTCAATACCCTGGCGTTAATGCTCGTGTTTCCCGCTTCGCTTCTTGGATACAGGCTAACGCTTAAAATGTAATGAGCATTAAAATGTTGTTTTTTATTTAGTTACTGTTTCTTTTTATATATATATATATTTAAAAACTAGTGCTTGGCCGCAATCCTGCCTGATGGTAAGCAGTGATGCAATCGTTGATGGTAAAGCGCGCTAGTTTATTAAGAGCCTATTCACTAAAAAAACAAAACTAAGTAAATAGGAAGGAAACGACAGTTGAGCGAGGTGATGCATTAAACCCAACAACACGACCATCGATGCTGCGCTAGAGGAAGATTGGTCTGGAGAGCCTCCACGACCAAACTCCCGACACAACAACATTTGACGTTTCGTACCCGGCACACATTGCAACACAACTGCTCAGATCCGTCCTCCGAACGGCTTCACCAGACATCATGCTGGAACATGACGAATCTCTTGGCGGCAAGACTTTGTCTAGCGGGTGATAACTTCTGTCGGTAGCCGATGCTATGGCCTACCACCGAGAAATAATTCAAATTAGAAGTAACTTGCTGTTGCCCGCGACTCCGTCCGCGTGGAAATCAATTTACAGTGGCTCAGTTGATATAAAATAAGCGCCTGTTAAAATAAAGGGAGCAATATGTACGACCGCGTTCACTCCCGTTTTCGCAACATTCTTTGTTACTGCTTTGCTCCTATTGGTCATAGCGGGGTGTTATATAGCCTATGTCCTTTCTTAGGCTCTATGCTATCTCTGTAATAAATTTCATTACAATCGGTTCAGTAGTTTTGGCGTGAAAGCCGGAAAGACAGACAGACAGAGATACTTTCGCATGTATAATATTAGTATGGATAGTATGGATTCTATGATATAAAAGTCGACGTGTCATGTGTATGTCAAAATATGAAATAAAATTGTTTGGTGACACATTTTTAACCGACTTCAAAAAGGAGGAGGTTACTCAATTCGATTGTATATTTATGCTTTTTTGCTATGTTGTTCGCGGATAATTTCATCGTTTATGAACCGATTTTGACAATTCTTTTTTTGTTAGAAAGAAGGTATTTCCAAGGTGGTCCCATGATTAGGACATCAGGATCTGATGATGGAAGACCAGAGAAAGCAGGGGGAACATTCAAAAATTTTAGGGGTGACTAGTGCATTTCTTAGTATTTTCATTAAGTATTTTAAAGCACTACAATTTAACAAAGGTCTGGAGTAGATCTGTTGATGAAACCGGGAGACAGTCGAAGGAACTCCACAACAATTCGCAGACCTTGTGTTTGGGCTTGATTAATTTGTATTAACAAGAACTTTACACCTAGATGGGTTGTGACTGTTATAAGAGCTCTAATGGTGAAGACAAAGGCCAGTTCCAGAAACTCTTCAACGGCTTACAGTAGCTACTTTGTGTCTGGACTTAATTCATTTATATAATGATGAGAACTTTGCACCCATTGGGTTAAAATAATGGTCTGCAGTAAATCTGATGTTGAAGACCATAGGCAGTCGAGGGAATTCTTCAAAATTACGGGTAAAAATTAAAGTAAACAGTTCGTTTCCCAACTGTCGTATGTATATTTGCGTCAGCTTCCAGTCTGACCGGATGCAACTGAATACATAGTACTTTTGACAACTAAAAAGTATACAAATAACAAAGACACCGACTTCCGAAATTAGTTATTTTTCACTTTGTAGTGGTTTTTGGAAGTCGGTTTTTTTTTTGTAAAAAAGTTTTTAATGGCCTGCATCTCCGATACAACTGCTCACCCTTTTTCAGTTTCCAGTCTAACCGGTTGCAGTTAAATACCTGTATTAACTATCGAGCGACTGTCAATCACTACAATTCACTTAATGGGTAATATGACACGCCTAGGTAAGATGGATTTTGACATTTTCGGGTTTCTGACACCTCGTAAGAACCGTCAAAGTTCCACGATAGACAGCCGGGACCTATTGAGACACAAAAGGGTCTTGGTATGTAAAATTGTTCGTCCATCCGCGAAAATAGCTTAATGGTGACAAACGATTGACCCGTGCAGCTGTTATTAACCCTATAATATAATGTTCTCTGTGTTGAGTTTCTATATGCCCTTATAGATAATACCTAGTATTATCTATAAGGGCATAGGAGTTTCTCTCAATAAAATACCTAGTATTAGACAGCCTCTGTGGCGTAGCGGTAGCGAACGCGGCCGTTGCGCAAGGAGGTGCGGGTTCGATCCCCGCACAGTGCAAATATTTGTATGCATGAATATGAATATTTGCACTGGTCTAGTCGTGGCTCGGAAAGCACGTTAAGCCATTGGTCCCGGTTTCCATACGAACATCTAGTGGCAGTCGTTACGGGTTGTTGGAGCCCTCAAAAGTCTAACAATTGGTCTAACTGCAATGCTTAGATATCGCCTTCGTGTTTTGGAGGTCAGACGGCAAAATATCGAAGTTTAGCCAAAATCAGCAGTTAGACTGGTAAAGCGGAACCCAGACTCCAAAGCTGAAAAGCTACGGATGCGACTGGGATTAACGCTGGGCTAATGATGATGAGATAATACCTAGTATAATGAAATAAATGTAGACAAGCTTAGCAATATAATTATGCTTTATGTTTGTGTAGTGAAACGTGAAACAAAAAATACAGATTTATTCATTAGAAAGTTTATAAAAATATGAACTTGAAAGCAATGATTCTGGTCGTGAAAATAATATATTTGATAACAGTGTTAAATCTGTTCTTGTCTTTATCATTATACCAATTTCAGTAAATAATGCTCTTACTGCGAGTTGCGTGACACACAAACATACATTGTTATTTAATTTATTTGTCATATAAGGCTTGACTTATTCCAAACTGAAGTATTTAATTTATGTCGTAAAGAGGTAATTTACAGGAAAAAGCTGTTGCTATTAATCGAAACATAAGTATAAAATGTGGAGCTTAATTACCGACAGTTAGGTGACAAGTGGTCATATTAGGAGAAATAAGGAACACTTAATAAGACTTTACTATAAGTATATTGAATGCTTATGAGAAGAAGTTCTTTATCCTACGTTATTTGTACCCTTGACGAATGATTCATTCCACGACAGCCACACAGAATGACAGTCGATTGATCACGTGAAGCGTTTTCCTCTTCTTCTTCGTCTAGTGCCTCTTTAATCCTCTAGGTTGACCGTCAGCCTCTTGTACTCGGTCTTGTCAACCGAGAGTCGGAACAGTTTTACGACGGAAATAATACCGGTCCACTCCCTAATGTTTTGCAGCCACGATTATCTCTTACGTCCAGCGCGCCTCTTCCTTTCTACCTTGCCCATCATAATCAGTTGGAGTAGCGCATATCTATCCTGTATATCTATGTTAAGCCTCGCTTACTTGAATCTTCATATTTATACAAAGACCCCTTCGTGCTCAGAAAGCACGTTAAACCATTAGTCCCGGCTGCCATTTGTGGATATTTGAAATTCGTTAAGCTCGCAAGTCTGACTACCAGTCCTACCGGCAAAGGTATCGTATTACTCAGTAATGGTCAGATAGGCATTCTCTCCATATAAAAAACTGGTATTCAGCTGCATTTAGTTAGACTAGAGGCCGACATTAGTTGGGAAAAGGCAGGCAGACGAACACTTGGTGAATGAGACTGTCTAGTTAAGAGTAACTAGGCAGTCTCACACACTATCTCTCGTACTCACAGCTATAACGCTTGCAACTAACTCCCAGAGGGTAGTTAGTTGCAAGCGCTATAGCTGTCATACGAGTGCCAGGGTTAGGGTTGCCAAATGTCAGGTATTTAAGTGTACACTCCGGAATTTTCAAGGTCTGTCCGGTAAAAAATAAATGGTTATACTGGACAGAACAATTTCCGGTATTTTAGGGAAAGTCGTACTACAGTTCACAAGCGCCTACAAAATTAGGCATATGAAATCCCTGAGTTTTGTTTTGATTTTTCAAGTTCTGTATCTAGTCGGTAATTATTTTACGCGACGTTCGGCAGTTTTGTGTTAACGCAGTTGACCTAAGTCCCTACTCGTTCGCCCACATTTTTGTGGAGGGCGTCAGGATCAGGGTCGAGGCCCAGATGAAGTATCTGGGCCTCACGTTGGACAGCAGGTGGCGCTTCGGCCCGCATTTCAGCGGGCTGTCGACGCGCCTGCTGAAGGCTGCGGGAGCCCTCTCGTGGCTGATGCCAAACCTGGGGGGGCCCAGCATGCGGTGCCGGCGTCTATACGCCGGCATACTGCGGAGTATGGCCCTTTATGGGGCCCCTATTTGGGCGGACTCCATCAATAGGAGGGAGAACCTCACCGCCCTTCGGACGCCCCAAAGGGCCATCGCCCAGCGGGCATCGCGGGCCTACCGCACGGTGGGCTTCGCAGCGGCGTGCGCTCTGGCGGGCACCCGCCTTGGGAGCTCGAGGCGTGGGTGCTCGCCAGAGTGTACGAGTGGACGGCGGGGCGCAGGGCGCTGGGCGAGCGTCCGGCCCCAGAAGTGAGGGAAGCCGTCCGCCGGGAGGCGAGGGACGCCATCGTCCAGCATTGGACGCGGGACCTCGCCTCCGCGGTGTTCGGCCGCCGTACCCTCGACGCCGTCGGGCCGGTCCTGAAGGACTGGCTCGACAGGCGTCACGGATTCCTCTCCTTCCGTCTGGTGCAGGTGCTCTCCGGTCACGGCTGCTTCGGCAGGTACCTGCACCGGATAGGACGAGAGGAGACACCGTCGTGCCATGGTTGTGGCGCGGCGGAGGACACGGCGGAACACACCCTCGCGGTGTGCCCGTCGTGGGCCGTGCCGCGCCGCGATCTTGTCGCGGCGGTTGGAGGGGACCTCTCGCTGCCCGCCATCGTCAGAGCGATGGTGGGGAGCGAGGAGGCTTGGGTGGCGATGGCCTCCTTCTGCGAGGTCGTGATGTCGCAGAAGGAGGCCGCGGAGCGCGAGCGGGAGGAGGATCCCCTCGCTCCGGCGCTCCGCAGGCGGCGTAGGGGGAGGAGAAGGCGGGATTTCGCCCGCTTTCTCCCTCCCTGAGGTGAGCGGCGGGCGTGAGGCCGACGCCCGCCTTACATCGCTCATCACGCGGGAGCCACGGCCCCTCCCCAGGAGGGGCAATTGAGGGCCCGCCCTACTAGGCGGGTTTCGCCGGCGGGGGAGAGGTAGCTCAGGCTGCGCTAGTTTCCCACTCCCCCGCCACTATGGCGATGCCGGAGTGTCGCTGTGGGTTTAGTGGGTATTCCCGGCTTCGGCTGGGCGAGTCCCACACACGCCCTTCGGGGTACGGTGCGTAAAGGCACTCCCACAGCGTCAAAAAAAAAAAAGTCCCTACTCGTTGAAAGAAGCAAAGTTGTCGTTCTCAATTCACGTCACAAATTTAAACACAGTTATTGCAGGATCCCATGACTATGAGAGTGTCACTTGTGTATTACATTATCTTAAGAGTCGATGGTTAGTCTCTGCTGTGATTGGCTGCCGTACCAGGTTTTGTTGTAGACAATAATTATTAAATCCGCAAAACGAAAAACACTATACCTTCCAGTATAATGCCTTTTTTCTTTTTGCTGGTTGTTAGACCCATGTTGTGGTAAATATCAGTTAGAAAGAAGTCGTGTTAAGTGAAATGGAAAACAGTACTCAGCTTTTAATTCTTTTTTCCATTATCTTTATCACCCATATCGTGTACATTGCTATAAGGAAAACCCTTTGATTCAATAGATAAGAAAGATAGAAACACTGTGATTAATAGAAAGTGGTAGCTGACATGCGAAGTACAGTAATTGAAAGGATCTATCATAGATTAAATTGAAATCTATGAATCAGTGCACTTTATATAAATAATGTTGGCGAACTAGGAATGCAAGTTGATGTATCAGTGGCCAGTATGCATGCAGTAATTTTATCACTAGCCGTAGGCTTTGCTGCCGTTTTGGGTAAGTTTCTTCTCATATTAGTTCTTTCCATATTAGTGCTTGGTTGAGTCTAAAGCGACCAAGTAGCCAGTGAAATTGTTGTTTCTGATGATTAGAATTTGGTGAACACATATTTTTATTACGGTCGCGAATAATATTTGAATCAACTTATTGCTTAGAAAAACTTTATTTTGTTTTGGCTACCTCAGTGAATTTAAAATGGCATGTAGAAGATTCGTGTTTTTTATTTTTGTTTTTAATTCCAGCACGATAGTTAGAATCAAATTAGTCGTAATTTTAGATTTAACATTTCAAACAGGAAATTGATAATAGAATTGTTTGTTTATTTGAAATGATAATATTGCGGTAGGTAAAGTAGTGACATAAATATTATTATAAAAATCTATTAAAATCCGATTAGATTATTGGTTTTCTACAAAATAGATGTTTAATTATTAAGTTATCGATTCACAAGTAAATCTGAATGTCTAAGCGTTATTTTAAGAACTCCGCTACATGTCACCTTGATTCACATTCACTATCTGTATAATTGCGCACTGAAAAAGATTACACGTATGTACAACGTAAAGTCGGTTGTCATAAACATGTAATAAACAGGTATTTAGAACATCCTCCGTGGATTTCGGTAAACCATTTAATTTGAATAACAAATTCAACTTTAATATTGGTAGAGAATTTTCGATCTTTTCCCTATAAAACTTAAAAAACTTATAATTAAAAAAAATCTTAACAAATCTATACGAATATTACACTCATCATCATCATCTCAGCGTTTATCCCGGTTGCATCCGCGGCTTTCGCGTTGGAGCCCGGGGTCCGCTTTCCTGCACTTTCTCCTCCATTTCGCACGATCTTTAGCGTCCTGTGGTAAGAGCTTGTTGGCATGCATGTCATCTCTTACAACGTCAAGCCAGCACTTCTTTGGTCTACCCCGCTTGTTCCGGCCCGGCGGAGGCGCCATGGCAAGACATTTGTTACCCACGTAACATGCCGGTTTCCGTAAGACGTGGCCGTACCAGCGTAGGCGACCCTCCTGCAGTTTGTCTGCAATGTCACGGACACGAAGGCTGCCCCGGATGCGGGAGTTCCTGATGCGGTCTTTCCGCGTAACTCCACACATCCACCGCAGCATATTCATCTCCGTGACACGCAGCTCCTGCTTGTGTCGCTTGTGTATAGTGTAATACGAATATTACACTATAATATAATATTATAAATTAAAACATTCTCTTGTATGCATGTAAGGGATAATCTCCGAAGCTATCTTAATGTATGATGTAAGAAAATCTTATTGCATTTGATAGCTCGGTCCTAAGGAAGATCTAGGGTACTAAAAAGTAAATACCAATAAGTGAAAATGAAGTAGTAGCACGGGGACGTGATTAGATGTGGGCAGTTAGAGATAAATGCAATGGTGCTATTCCAACTAATTCATTCTCTTTTGGCGCCCAAATCACTATTAACTTTATAAGTGAGTTATTTGACTTTTCAGAGAAAGCTTACGTTTTTACTACCTTTTGCTTCTTGCTGCACCCGTGAGATCGTATTCAATCTCACGGAGTCATTCTACTGGGACATAAACATCCTGGACATCCTGTACAATATTTTAATATGTAGAATAGAATACAATAGAATACTCTTTATTATGTACATTATATAGATGACACAACATAAATATAAAGATTTTACAAAGGGTGACACAATGGGCGGTCTTATCACTAAGAGCGATCTTTTACAGACAACCTTTGGATGGAATACTAAGGGGAAGGAGAGAGAAATAGTGTAGGTAGTCTACAGTGTAGTATTTACATAGAGGATACAATAAATATGTACGTTAAATGTATCATACTAGTTTAACTAAATATATACCATCTAATTATTAAACATCATACAAGAGCAATTAAAATATAATGACATATTTAAAGCATTTAGCATTTTGAACCTTTTTGTACAGCCGTTCCTACAAAGCAATCTGTCATTGTTGGGGGATCATTGGCCGTCATCAGCCAGTATCCCAGCGTCGCTGGTCTGATCTATTCGACCAATGGCAACAACTTCAACCAAGCATGCGTTGGCACAATCATCAATACCAAGGCTATCCTTACTGCAGGCCATTGCGTGTAGTGAGTATAAATTACATTACTCCAAAATAATAAAACATCGGCTTTTTGATGAAGTGTACAATAAGTGGATTAACGCTTGGACGAACCCGCTTCTTTATACACCATGTTTTTATTAGCGAACAAAAGGACGTTGCTGTTCATGACCATCCTCTTGACGCAATTAATCACCATCTGCCAATAGTGTTACGAATAGTTCATTGGTCTTCCATTCTTTGTTTGGGCTAACAATATTTGCCTTTGTTTCTAGTGGTGACGCAGTCTTCAAATGGCGTGCTAAAGTTGGATCTAGCTACGCCAATAGTGGCGGTTCCATTTACATCCTGAAATCTATTACTGTCCACCCCAACTTCAACGTTCGTACCAAGGACTATGACATCGCTATCCTGCACACTGTTACATCCATGGTCTATAGCAGCAACATTCAGCCGGCTTCTATTGCTGGCACAAATTATAATCTACCCGACAATCAGGTCATTTGGGCTGCTGGATGGGCTTGACCTCTTTTAATCTGTACTTTTGGTCTTACAGGCCGCAGCAGCCCCTACAGAGCAGCTTCGTCACATTCAGGCTTGGAGCATCAATCAATACATTTGTTCGTCCCGCTATGCTGTCTTTGGCGCCAACGTGACTGAAAACATGTTTTGTTTCGGTTGGCCCAAACCTGGCAGTCGCGACCAATGCCAGGGTGACTCAGGTGGCCCTGTCTATCATAACGGTATCTTAGTTGGCATCAGCTCGTGGGGCTATGGTTGCGCTAATGTAGAGTACCCTGGTGTAAACACTCGTGTTATGCGCTTTGCCACTTGGATTCAGTCTAATGTATAATGAATACGTATTAAAAATGTTTGCAAGGTCGGTGATTAGTGAAATCTATTTGAAATGTTAATAAAATTATATTTGCAATAGAATTTGCTTATTCACAGCCTAGTATAACTATAAACTATTTTAAGACAATTTTTTATTATTTAAAATATAATGTATGTACCAATATAATTGTTTTTCACTGATTGGGTTATTCCAATTTAGTTTTCCTTATAGCTAACAAATTATCAAGGTATTAATTTTAATTGCAAGATAACATTTATCTACTTAGTCATCAAGGATCAGCGTCCATTTACTCAAACGTCTGCGCCATATTTTGCGTGCGAGAGGTAGGGCTTGATTAAATTTGGACTTTCAGACCTTACTATAGACGATTATACGGTATCATATACAACCTATGTACGGTTGTCAAACATATCGAAGGAATCGTTTCATCGGATGTTATTGATTTTTTATTTGGGGATTTTATGGCCTGGTTTCTAAGACCTTTAAGCCAAGTCTTAATTATTTCTTGTATTCTTTTGTAACTTATCCTAACTTATCCTAAACTTATCCTAACTAAACCTATCTCCTTTCGTTTCTCGCGTGAACTGACACTAGGAGGAAGTTTTGGTACGAAGCCATGATGTGGCCACTATGCTACAATATTTCATTGTTCTTTATGAATTATTCACTGAATGCACTTTTTACTACATAAATCACGCGTTTTTATTTAGTAAACGACACTATAAATAATTTAAAAGTCCAATGAAAAATGAGCGTGGCACTCATCTTAGCTTCCCGCCAAAAACTCCGGATGTTATTGAAGTTTAGTAAGAAACAAAAAAAAATAAAAGAAAACCGGTGGCAATTAAAGAAGGTCCCATCTTTAGCTTACCTTAATGACATTTTTTTTTATAATTATAAACTAGGGCTTGACTGTAATCCCTGATGGTAAGCAGTGATGCAATCGTTGATGGTAAAGTGCACTAGATGCGCAAATAAAAACTGAGTGAATAGGAAGGAAGACGGCAGTTGTGGGAGGTAATGCAATGTTAAAACCAACAACACGACCAACGATGCTGCGCCAGAGGGAGATTGATCTGGAGACCCTCCACGGCCAAACTCCCGACACAACAACATTTGCGGCATCGTACCCGGCACACATCGCAACAGAACTGCTCGGACCTGTCCTGCGTACGGCTTGACCAGACATCATAAAATACATAAATACATTAATGTGTGAAATCTTGTGTGAAGAGGCCCATTCAGCCTGTTGCAAACAGCAGCAGCCATTATAATACTTTTTCACATTATCGCATTCATAATTATTCTTGCCGCCACAACGTAAATGCATTATAGCATAATTTATGTGGTCATTTTATCGCGTCCATATCAGTGACGTAATTATCTTCATATCTTAATCAAGAAGCTCAATACTAATATTACGATAATACCCACTTACACGGTTATCTACACTGATACCAAATAAAGACTGGAACTACAGTTTAATACTAATATGAACTCGTAAGCAACCATTATCTTTAGTAATAGAAAAACATCTGACGATTGGGTATTTTTAGATCCATATTAGTAACTTCGCAGAAATTCACAGTCCGCAAACTAAACTAAACTGAACTGAACTGAACTGAACTGAACTGAACTAAACTAAACTAAACTAAACTAAACTAAACTAAACTAAACTAAACTAAACTAAACTAAACTAAACTAAACTAAACTAAACTAAACTAAACTAAACTTCAGTGCATATTCTTCTTTCTAGGTCATTAAGAAGAGGCCATAAGGTAAAATCTTAGTTTGTGTCAAATTAGTCGGCGCCTGACGAAAATTAACGTATTTTTAGTCGACATGCTTATAATGATGAAAGGTGAAGGAAAACATCTTGAGGATACCTGGACTTTAAGTCTGAAATCGCCAACCCGCATTGAGCAAGCGTGGTGATTACGCTCAATCCTTCTCTGTATGAGAGGAGACCTATGCCCAGCATCAGCAGTGGGACAATATTCGACGTCCTCCGTGGCGCAGCGGTCAACACGCCTGCCTGCGACGTGGAGGCCCCGGGTTCGATCCCCGGCCAGGTCATGATGGGAAAACGATCTTTTCCTGATTGGCCTGGGTCTTGGATGTTTATCTATATATGTATCTATTACAAAATGTAGTATCGTTGAGTTAGTATCCCATAACACAAGTCTCGAACTTACTTTGGGGCTAGCTCAATCTGTGTGATTTGTCCATACCTATATATAAAAAAAAAAAAATATATATTTAATAAAAAAAAAGGTTGATAATGATGATGATGCTTATAATCGCGTCTAAACTGTCTATGGAACATCTAATTTGATTCTAATTTTATTTTAGTTGAATCCTGGATTCAACTAAAATATTATCTTCTGTGCTTTCCTTAACGAAATCTATACTCAATACTAACTTTGTTTGTTTGAACGCGCTAATCCCAGGAAGTACTGGACCGATTTGAAAAATTCTTTTAGTTTTGGATAGCCCACTAATCCCGGAAGGCTTTAGGCCTTTTTTTATAACATTACGCTACGACCAATAGGAGCGAAGCATATAAAAAAAACATATCGAAACCTACGCGGGTGTAACCGCGGCGCGTAGCTAGTAGAAAGATAAAGATGCACTTAACTTAAAATTAGTTTAGTTTGTCAACAAGAGTATCAGCGCCATTGTTAGTTTATTAAGCTACTAGCTTTCCGCCCGCGGCTTCGCCCGCGTAAATTTCGGTTATATCGCGCTTTTTAGATTTCCCTAAGGAACATCAAATTTTTCCGGGATAAAAGGTAGCCTATGTCCTTTCTCAGGGTCTAAAGATTGTGTGTTTTCCGCCCGCGTCTTCGCCCGCGTAGTGTTCGGTTATATCGCGCTTTTAAGATTTCCCTCGGGAATATCAAATTTTTCCAGGATAACAGGTAAACTATATTTTTTCTCAGGGTCCAAAGATTGTCTGTGCCAAATTTCATCAAAATCGGTTGAGAGGTTTAGGCGGGAAAGCGTAACAGACAGACAGACAGACAGACAGAGTTACTTTCGCATTTATAATATTAGTATGGATATATATTATATTATAGTATGGATTGTAAATAATGTTCTTAAAACTTAGATATGTAGGTATACAGGTGTGTTCGTGACGTACTTTGTTGTCTTTAGGTGATTATAACAAAAAAAATATTAATTTATTGACGTTCGATCACTCTGGAGTTACTTATCATCGTAATTTATTCTCCTGATCCGTTATAAGTCTTTTATTTTAGTAGAAATGCAATAAAAGTTACAAAATATAACATATTCGCTCCTTATTAGTAACAGTTTACTGGGAAATTAGATGAAGAAACGAGCAGTCACGAAGACTGAAAGTGTCTGCGGTATCGGAAAAGTCGCTTGGATATCAGTTTGAGCATGAATGTGAATCGTTATAAGAGTAGGAGAAGACAATTTATAGATTTTTATTTTTAGGTTTTTTTTAAGATATCTGTACAAAAAACGGGTGATGGTCAACATAACCACAAATAAAGCAATATGGAAGACAAAAGCCCAAATAAATTGGGATAAAGACAGCAGAATGATGGCTGAAACGAGTAATAGTTTATTTAGTAGCGCGTTTTGGTTGCGATTGCCACAACCCAGTGCTGGGCACGCCACAATAGCGGCGGTAAGTAAGTGGCTAGAGAGGCGCCACGGCGCCCTTACATTTCGCCTGACGCAGGTCCTCACCGGACACGGTTGTTTCGGGAGGTTCCGGTTCCGGATAAGGCGGGAGGAAACGCTAGGGCGTCACCATTGTGTGGATCGCTCTGAGGACACGGTGGAGCATACGGTGGAGGTCTATCCGGCATGGGTAGAGCACCGGGTCCTCATGGCGGCGATCGGCGGCGATCTCTCGCGTCCGACCTTGGTCCAGGCCATGGTCCAGAGCGAGAGTGCATGGCAGGCCGTCACCTCCTTCTACGAAGCAGTGATGCTGGCAAAGGAGTATCCCAGCGCCTTCACACCGCAGGAGACGCCCTGGTCGGGAGACAACATCAAGCCGGGCCACCGTAGGCGCAGGCCTAGTCCGATCAGAGTCCTCCAGCGAATCCGCCATAATGCCGTCATTGTCGGCAAATTGAAGGTGAGTGATATACTCGCCGTGATGTTAATGCCCAGACCTTCCCAACCCAGAAGCTTGAAAGCATCTTCCAGTGCAGCCGTGAACAGTTTTGAAGATATAACGTCTCCCTGCCTCAACCCTCTCCCTGCCTCACCCCTCCTGCCTATTTTTAGTTTATATTATTTTGATTTAGTTATAATCATATACTAATTATGAAATAGAAAAGACTTTACGGAATTGAACTTAGAATGGATCTAAATTGCATATTTTTTTGAAAAAGGAATGATCGATAACATATGGCAGTCAACAGGGAAGCCACGTTATTTTTTATTCATACATTCTCTTTCTGTTTACTGTCGATGTCCGTTGTCGCCGCGCCGGTGGCTGCCGTCAATAACGAGTCGTGTAATTTTTTCAAGCTTATCTACATGATTAGACAAGTTAGATTAGACAAGAAATTATTTATCATAATATAAATGATACTCTATTCTTAGTGATGACAAAGATTAATTTGGCAATATTATCAGAAATGATAAAATTATATATTTTCTTTAAGAAGGTTTGAAAAAACACTTTACCTAGTCAAATACATTTATTAATACTACATAATTATGTTCGGTGTCTCCTATCAGTCTACTCTAAGAGGGAAAGCTGTAACAAATTGATAGATCACAGTGTCCAGACATAGTCTTGGTCAGCACCAAGAATATGTCTGGACTTTAAAAGACACTGTGACCTCTGACCTCTGACACATAATCTGCCATGTGAAGACCTTGAAGAATCAATATCTGAAATGGTTTATTGAATTAAAAACCACATAGATTGGGTGCATGCATTTGTCATAAATCGTTCTGCTCAGCTCAGTATTTAAGGAGGTCAACAATTTGGCGAACAACACTAAAGACAGGACATTTTATACAGCCTCCGTGGCGAAGACGTAGCGAACGCGGTTGGTGCGCGAGGAGGCTCGGGTTCGATCCCCGCGCATGTGTATGCATGAATATGAATATTTGGACTGATCTTGTCGTGCCTCGTGCAATGGCAGTCGTTACGGGAGCCCTCAAAAGTCCAACAATTGGTCTAATTACAATGATTCGATATCGCCTTCGGATTGTGGAGGTCAGACGGCAGTTGCTTCACGGAAAATATCGAAGTTTAGCCAAAATCAGTAGTTAGACTGGTAAAGCGGACCCCAGACTCCAAAGCTGAAAAAGCTTCGGATGCGACTGGGATTAACGCAAGATGATGAAAGTAAAATGGGAATGTGAACGATTTTAAAATTACGAGATTTGCCCCTTTGATGAAGTTATTGCTGCCAGAGGTGACAGAACATGTTTATAATATCAATAGTCACAGTTCACGCATCAGTGTTATGAAAGACACGAAATACTAAAAATATTACAAATCAGTGTCATTTTTTGGTATTCCCGGGACTTTATTCTCAGTAGTAGCCCGGAATCTGGATCATTTTCAGATATAGTCTTGCCCTCTTTTATGCGTGACTCACGCCATTACAGAAATTTAGCAGTGGGTCATACAATTAATAATTGTGTGAGAAAATGGACGTCAAGTTACATTATCACAGAACAAACAAAAACTAAACTTTCATTTCGTTAGCAATACTTTAACTACTAAAAACCATTGCTATCAAAAAACTATTTTTTTATTGTCTGACCCAGGAATCGAACTTGGGTCCTCATGTACAGCAGCGGCTCTTGCAAACCCATTGAGACTAACTTGCGGTTCCAAAAATGTATCCAGCTTCTATGAGGACAATGACAGAGAAATTGACATAGTATTCTTCTGTGATACCGTTATGATTAAGAAGGAGTTCGCCGAGCGGGATTTAGAATGAGCTGGTACTGTATAGAGAGAGAGGCGTCGCCTTAGTGCCTATTATGCCAAAGCTCACTTATCAATCAAGGTAGGTGGACTTTTTGGGGTCGCAGCTGCATAGAGCATTCTCACACTTCCTGACCTCACCGCCTGGGGGTGCCTATTATGCCAAAGCTCACTTATCAATCAAGGTAGGTGGACTTTTTGGGGTCGCAGCTGCATAGAGCATTCTCACACTTCCTGACCTCACCGCCTGGGGGTCAAGAGCCTCTCGAATGTTTTCCCACGACTATAAAAAACGGTATATAAACACGTTGAAATAATTAGATTTGTGGTTTTAGTTTCCCTTATCATCAAGGACAAATTTGCAGCAATAATTTATTTCTAGTGTTAAGATAAAGTAATTTAAAAGAATGGAAATTTATCTTTTAATTAATCTGATAAGAGTATTTTAACAGCACGGTACTCGGCTTAGACTTACAAGTATGTTCGAATCCAAGCAGGCACTTTATGTTGTTTATTGTTGCCTTAGAATAGTACCAACCCATATCCTTCCGTGGATGTCATAAAAGGCAAGGTCCAATTACAATATATCAATATCCGTATCTCGCTTAACAAACATAGGTATTACAACAGATAAAACACTCCATGTAAACAAAATTGACATGTACTCACTAACGTATAAATAATGTTCAACGATCCAGTCACACTGACTTATTCACATTAACTATAAAAAATTGCAGAAATAAACCTTGGATTTGGCGCGAGTTTGTCTAGATTTAGAGATAAACAAGCAGCGCTCTCGAGACTTAGCTAGTTTTTTACAGAATGATTTTGAGGAGAATTGACTTCTTTTTGTAGAAACGTGGGTTATTAGGTTTTCTTATTGGATACAGCTTCTTTTCTAAGGGGAAGCATTTGCCCAGCAGTAGGATGCTATAGGCTAGATTAAATTAGAAAATGTGTTCCGCTACGCTGGATTTTTCCAATGACAGTTGATTGTTTTATGTACTGCTGAGGTCATCATTCATCTTTAGATACTTAAGACCTTTGACAATTATGACATATATACTAATACAGTATGTTAACTAACAGAGGGCGTTCCCGTTAACCCGAAATAGTATAGCATACATACATGCTAAAAAAAATATTACCATTCGAAAACAAAAAGTTTAAAAAAATTTTCCAATAAGAAAATATTCAATAAAAATTTTATATTGACATGTAAAAGAAACACACTGTACACGCGAACATGAAAGACGGCAACGTCGCAATTTATTTATACATGACGACTACTATTTTGATTTAAAACAGGAGGTTTCAAATTTATTTCCAATTAGAATTTTTTTTTATTCGGATTTTTTTATGCTTATTTTTCTATGCTGATATTTTTATTTTAATCTATTAATGATATATATTAACGAGTTTAAGGGAACGCCCTCTGTTATTTAACATACTGTATATAAAGCTGAAGAGTTGTTTGTATGAACGCGTTAATCTCAGGAACTACTGATCCGATTTGAAAAATTCTTAATGCGTTGGATCCCCCGTTTATCCAGAAAGGCTTTAGCTTTATATAACATCACGTTGTGACCAAGAGGAGCGGAGCATAACAAAAATTTAAAATTTATTTTTGGGTAAAAATAAAATATTCAAATAACTAACTCTACGCGAACGAAGTCGCGGCCGGCCGATAGTATGACATATAACAGATTTTTGACATCAAATGAAGCGGCCCACCAAGTTGAATATTTTTTGTAAAGGCGGCTCTAATAGTTTGGTTGGGCTTTTTTTCTCTTTATGTGGCCATTAAACCCTAACTCTGAACCAAAATTCAGCTCTCTGAGTTTATGGGAAATACTAGTTCTATTTTGATGATCATGAGTGAGTGAGTGTCATAAACACCAAATTTTAGTTTCGCTTAACTTCAAAACTAAATGACACTTGAAATTTTGGATTTTAAATATGTGATTATAGCTTACTGGATGACGAAATTTTCTGCGTTCTGGTCTTATCCAGAGGTTCTCAAATAGGGGCCTGAAAATGCGGCGAAATGGTTCGAGTAAAGGATGGTACGGCAGTATTTGCTTCGCGCTCGACTTGGCGGGGGCACTGCTGTTCCCCCCGATTACTACGATCTCCCACCAACCCGCCATAGAGGGGATTATGTCAAACTGCCCCAATGGAATGCACACAACACAGTCCCCGGCAGCTACGCTTTTCCAGTTTAAGGTAACGGACTTCTGGCCCTGGCAACATTTAACACGCGCACACTATCGACCGATGAGATGATTGTCGAACTGGAGGAAAAACTGAGCCGGTTATGCTGGGACATTGTCGGGTTATCTGAAGTCCAAAGAGAGGGAGAGGACTCGATAATCCTGTAGTCCGGCAATATGCTCTATTTCCGGGAAGGCGATTAGCCTGACTACTCCTGAGAATAATCTAGAATGGTATTGATAAATTTCCCTCGATCCCTATACTGATTCTTCACCAAGGAAAAAAGTGTCTCTAATGTACCTAGAATCAATGCTCGTATTTAACAAAAAATGATTTATGATTTTAACAATATAAAACTTGTTAACTGTTGATGTCAATTATTTTTAAATCTAAAATAATGCTCTGATGATTGTTCCTCAAAAACTGAATACATATTTCTACGCCGATAAACATTCTATCAATAAGTAAATAATAAATAAATAAAAAAAAAAGCCTTTTATTTCTAACAGAAGGTAAGTAGATAGTAGTAGGTAATTAGTTGTAAGTAATAGGTAATTGTAGTAAAAGAACTAAAAGTAACATAGTAATTAACAAATAAAATAAAAAAGTAACTTAAAAAAAAAAACAAAATATGAAACGAAAAAGTAATTATAGTCTACGGGTTATTTGTTTAAAAAAAAAAGTAAATAAGTTATCTGATAAGTTTTATTTATCATCTAGATTTTTAAATTATTTTAAAATGAGAAATTTTAACCATGCTCTCTCCTTTATGTGTATATGTACATTATGTACATTACATTACAAGGAATAGCACAGGACCATGGTGCTATTATTAAAAAGAGGGTATCTGTTGAAAAACTACAGACCGGTACCGCTCCTGATCCATGTCTATTAGTTATTTTCTAGGATCATCACGAATCGTATTTCTTGCAGGTTTGACGACTTCCATCCTTCCGAACAAGCAGACCCCTGGACCCATTTAGGGGCGCTGGAAGAGGGCGTTATCCGGGGACCTCCCGAAGCTGCATCGGCCGTTCGCCCCGGGTCCGCGCCTCCTCACGTCACCGGTACAGTAACGCAAGGACATTTATCCCAGGGCAGGGATACAGTCATTAGGTAGGCCACCTCATAGGAGATTCTAAATTCTAGAAGAGGCAGAACAGTGTGGGTGCGATCGTAACCAAACTGTTCTGCCTTTTCTAGAATTTTTATTTAACAGACCTAACCCCTATTCCGTCGGTGTAATACTAACTCTCTCCGTGTGGATTAAGATCCGACAGATCTCACTACTTCACACACAGACATAGGCTACGCAATAGCTGCACCTACCGGCAGCGGTATACGGATGAAAAGATTATCGGGTCTAGATCCCAGGCCATGTACCCAGCCCGAAGAGTTACTGCCTTGTACAGTAGTTGAGATTGTACGGTATCCACTTATCATCCTCTGCCAGCCGGACACCCTGGCAACAATATGGGTATTTGTTGAACTAGTGTGCCCATGTTTGTAGTTTACGAACTTTAACGATTTGCCCCTGAAATTAAAAAGCATATTTAAAAATAATAGCGAATTACTTCCACTGCAATACCCTTCTTATATAGAGAAGGGTTGGAGTGCAAATTTATATGCATTAAAGACATCGCAAAATATAAAAAAAAATCGTGAGAAAACTATAGGAGGTGTGACTTTTTAGTATAATATGTACATTATAATTAGTCCAAAAAGTCAAATTGGTATTTCCTTGGAATTGGGCCAATTAACAGCTGGTGCATAAAAGACGAGGCATTAACCCAGTGGCTATAACTATATTAAAATAATTAAATCCTTTTCACTAGTTTTCACAACTTCTACACACGAAGTTAAAAGAAATAGTAAATTATGTTTGCTTGGCTTGCATCAAGCAGTGGGGATTTTTGCTGAAATTATAAAGGAGCTATTCAAATATTTCTCAAACAGTAAATAAATTAACTGAAGTAAAAATATTCTTTGTTCTAAAATACTAACTATTGGACGGGAAAATCGTTCTCTGTGTCTGTCTACACTAGTGACGGGAAAAACTACCAAATAACAGCGAGAGTGTTATCGTAAAGAATTAGGCTTTTTCTGCGTTTTTTTTTTGGGTAAAAACCTTTGTTATAGATTGATGCCGATGATTAGACATGATTAGACATGATATGGACACAAACGTATCTTCATAAATATAAAGATGTTTTCATACTGGTTATAAGTTCTTTTTTGGCATTCATACTGATAATTTAATAAAAATCTGGGGTTCAAAATTAGTTCAGATGTGCTACTATTTATAAACGAAAACAGTGGACAAAATATGTAGATGTCGATGAACAAGTTTCAAACCTAGCCATAGACGCGGGTTTAGCAACAGATCTGATTTTTTTTATTAGTTATAAACTAGTGCTTGACTGCAATCCCGCCTGATGGTAAGCAGTGATGCAATCGCTGATGGTAAAACGCACTACCTTATTAAGCCTATTCACTCAAAAAAACTGAGTGAATAGGAAGGAAGACGGCAGTTGAGCGAGGTGATGCAATGTTTAACCCAACAACACGACCAACGATGCTGCGCCAGAGGATGATCTGGAGACCCTCCACGACCAAATTCCCGACACAACAACATTAGGCACATCGTACCCGGTACACATCGCAACACAACTGCTCAGACCCGTCCTCCGTACGGCTTTACCAGACATCATGCCGGAACACGACGAATCGCTTGGCGGCAAGACTTTGTCTAGTGGGTGGTAACTTATGCCGGCGGCTGATGTTGTTGCCTACCACCGAGAAATTTAATTTGCCTTGTGGTTTGTCTTATCAAAATTTGATATAAATGAGTTGTAATTATTAATTATATATTGTAAAATGACCCCGGGAGTTAATTCGCATAAGTAAGCAAAGACCTTCAAGCCAAGCGGAACCAAATCTTGTCTTAGGAACCCAAATTTTTATATACATACAGGTACATATATGAATAAATGCGTAAGGAAGACGTTCGTCTTCATTGAGAAAGAAGTTTTTTAATACTTAAAACAAATAAGTTATAACCAAAAACGCGTCACTTATCTACAGCATGTAATGTAATTAGCGCACACCCTCAATCACCAAAATTAGAATATTATGTTGTAGGTAATCATAATACATAGTTACATACATTGAATTTTTAATGCATTGTTATTTATTAAATTAGATCTATCAATTCTTGGAAAACGAAGACCTTATCATTCTTGGAATAAGGGTTATTTTTCTTTATTTTGCATTAAATGGTTAAATTTGTATGAATACAAGTAAAACTGCGATTTTAAAAGTCTGTAGAAACAACAGGGTTAATATGACAATAATTTCAGTAGTTTTAATTATTATTGGGATGAAAAATTACCTATATTAAAAATTATATAAACCGATTCAGTAAACCATTCTGAAAAGCTATTTTCAGGAAGTGTGTTAATTAATTTACATGTGGTATATTAAGGTTACACAACAGGCCGTCCACAATGCTTTAAACTCAATAGTTGCACGTGCACAAACTTGGCACTACCTATTACAAAACACAGTCTTCCGCTGCGTGTCTGTTCGTTATTACGGCACCGATTTTCATGACGTTTTCACTAATAGATGGTTCTCGATGAAGGTTCTAATATATTATGATTTGTTAAGTTTCTAGTTAGTATATGTTAACAAAAAGTCAGAAAGAACACTAAGTAAAAACGAAGTAGTAGGACGTCGGGCCGGAATTTCACCTGGATGAAATCGCGGTTAAAAGCTAGTTTAGAGGGGGCATAGCGCTTTTTTCGTACTTTACGATCCCTACTAATCATTTCTTACAGCAAGCAGAGTAAAGGAACCTCGTTAAAAAAACTTTTCGTAATTATTTACCTTGCAAAACTGCTTATCTAAGAATGTATGTACCTACTTGATAGAGCTTTTTGATTAATCAAATTATTACCATTCTGTACACCTCTTTAGATGAGGAAAATTCATTCATAAGCATTTTAATCAGTATGAATGGATTCTCTGGTAGTAAAACAGAATATAGGTAAGCTATAAATACCACATAGTTATAACGAGTTACTACACTTTCAGTCAGAAATCAACAACATGCGTTTCTTTGCTTTGTTGGCCCTTTGCTTCACGGCTGTCGCTGGTATGTTTCGAACTTTATTTTTAAATTTATCAACGAAGAAAGTAAACATTATTTTTAACCTAATGCTAATATTTTTCGTATCATGTATTTTCTGTCGAATTGCTTCGTTTCTGTTACTATTGAAACGATTCAAGCTATAAAGTACTTAAAAATTGGTAACTTTTAAACCCTGCCTGTTCTTTTCAGCTGTTCCCTCCAATCCCCAGAGGATTGTAGGTGGTTCTATCACCACTATTAGCCAGTACCCCTCCATTGCTTCTCTCTTGTATTCAGCGGATTTTAATACGTACTGGCAGAATTGCGGTGGTATCATCCTCAACAACAGATCCATCCTCAGCGCTGCCCACTGCACTTTGTAAGTTTTATTTTATGACAATTTATTTTATGTAAATGATGACAGATTTAACCATCTTTCAATTATTTTACAGCGGTGACCCAACTAATAGATGGCGTATCCGTATCGGCTCTAGTTGGGCTAACAGCGGTGGTGCAGTCTACATCGTGGGCCAGATCATCAACCACCCACAATACAACGGAATTACTGAAAACAATGACATCTGTATTTTACGTTCCGCCGCCATCTTAGCATTGAACAACAACGCCATCCCCGCTTCGATCGCTGGAGCTAACTACTACGTCGGTGACAACCAATTCGTCTGGGCCGCAGGATGGGGTGATATTAACGTAAGTTTATTGCCCATCTTCAAATTGCCGTGTTTCCGCTTTGTTTGAGGATTAATTATGTGAATATTTATTTTTTGTAGCAAGGTGCAAATGCTGGGTCTGAGCAGCTTCGTCACGTCCAATTGCTGTCTATCAACCAGATCGCCTGCAGAAACGCTTACGCTGTCCGTCAAATCGCTATCACCGACAACATGCTGTGCTCCGGCTGGCCCAACGGTGGTCGCGACACCTGCCAGGGTGACTCCGGCGGTCCTCTTTACCACAACGGTGTCGTTGTTGGTGTCTGCTCTTTCGGTGTTGGCTGCGCTCAGCCTGCCTTCCCTGGTGTCAACACTCGCGTCTCCCGCTATACCCCCTGGATTCAAGCCAACGCCTAAGAAATAAAATAAATCACTGAAATAAGTAGTTTTTGTTTAAATTTCTGTCAATTCCACATTCAATATCTTTTCACAATATTCGTTAAGTAGAACCGAAGTAAAATCATTTTATTCTAATGTTCCGTTAACAAAACCTTTGAACGTCAAAAATTATATTAGAATTGAAATGAATGTAGTCGGCTGTTCTTAACGGTAGTTTTGGTATGAGCAAGAAATTCCCCCGTTAGGTACTATTTTTCTAATGTTAGCATGTAATAATTTATTATATAGTGCAACTTTAATAAAATTATATTTTAACTAATTAAATATGACAATTTTGACATTATATACATGACATACAGTAATTACGCGATAGATACACAGTGCCCACATATTGAGTACACCACTAAAAGTACACTATTTACAATTAAAAAGTCAGGGTATGAGTTTAACTAATAACAGAATATAAATCAATAAAATAAAAATAAATAGCTTATTAACGTGTCTTAGTGTGTGTGTATAGAAACACACACACATACACACAGATACGTTAACAGCACATGTGTGCTGGAAAATGAAATGAGGAGATCCGCAGAAGAACCAAAGTCACCGACATAGCTCTGCGAGTCGCTAAACTTAAGTGGAAGTGGGCAGGGCACATTGCTCGTAGAACCGATGGCCGATGGGGCAGTAAGGTTCTGGAGTAGCGGCCACGTACTGGAAGACGCAGCGTAGGGAGGCCTCCAACAAGGTGGACCGATGACCTGGTGAAGGTCGCGGGAAGCCGATGGATGCGGGCAGCACAAGACCGGTCGGCGTGGAAAGCCTTGGGGGAGGCCTTTGTCCAGCAGTGGACATCTATAGGCTGAGGAAGTAGAAGAATAAGTGTGCTGGAAAAAGAACTCATTCAAATTAAAAGAGTTTATTTCTAAGTAACAAGACTGATACGAAAAGATATATTAAAGAAAACACACACGACAATAAGCATATATTATAAAAAAACGAACATTCACAAGCACATACTCTGTTGCAGCATTGTTGGATATAAGAGCAATCTAGTCGGATGGCGATCATCACGAGGACATGATTAATTTGCTTTTAATAAACTTGCCTCGTTAGTTCGTTGTAGGCGTGGTGGCCTGTAGTTAAATATTTTTTCTAAGGTACATATATATACTTTCTAAGCATATCTTGGATACCAGTGACTGATTGAAAGGTGAAGAAAAACATTTTGAGGAAACCTGGACTTTAAATCTGGTATGGTCAACCCGCATTGAGCAAGCGTGGTGATTACTGTCAATCCTTCTGTGTATTAGAGGAGACCTGTGCCCAGAAGTGGGATGATAAAAGATCGATGGAAGAAAGTTAAATTAAAACCGCGAACCGGGAAGGCCTTACGCCAAAGCTCACTTACCAATCAAGGAAGGTGGACTTTTGGGGTTTTACTTTTGGGCAGGTGCATAGAGCATTCCCACACTTCCTGACCTCACCGCCTGGAGGTCGAGAGTCTCTCGAATTTTTCCCACGAAAAAAAATGGTATATAAAGACATTGAAATAATTAGATTTGTGGTTTTAATTTCCCTTATTAATAAGGACAAAATTGCAGCAATAATTTACTTCAGCTTTAAGATAAAGTAATTTAAAATAATGGAAATTTATATTTCAGTCAATCTGATACGAGTATTTTAACAGCACGTGGCAGGTGTACCGTGCTGTTAAACCCATTGTAATGGGTTTTATTTTTAAACGTACTCTTAGTAAAATGAGGAGCAAATGTGGCATCGCCATCGGTCTAGATTTACAAGTTTGTTCGAATCCAAGCAGGCACTTTATGTTTTATTTACCCGTATGGTAGCGGGCTTTGAATAGTACCAACCCATATCTTTCAGTGGATGTCTAAAAAGGCGACTACAGGAACTCTTACCATAGAAGTGGGCAGCAGTGTTTCTCCTGTGGAATATCAAATTACTGCGATCTCCAACCCACTTGCCACAGTGGGGATTATGCTAACCCCCCCCCAAACATGGAATGCACACAACACAGTCCCCGGCAGCTACGCTATTCCAGTCTACGGTCGCGGACTCGATTAAGGCGGAGCAAGGGGTACTATGAATCTCCGGCAGAGATCCGGTTGCCATCATAGACGACGACCGCAACGGTCAACACGCCTGCCTGTGTCCAGCCCCGGGTTCGGTCCCCAACCAGGTCATTATGTAAAACGATCTTTATTACAAGTCTCGAACTTACTTTGGGGTAGATCAATCTGTGTGATGGAGGAAATCTTCTTCTTCTTCGTTTCGCTCTTGACAGAACGGTCGTGGTCACTATGACTGACTCCGAGACGCTGATGTTACACGCCGTACGATCTCTCTCCATCTATCCCTGTTGGACGACAGTCTGGAGCATTTATTAACAGGTCCCCCCACTGCCGCCTTGATTTGGTCGGTCCACCTCATCGGTGACCTTCCACGAGGTCTGTTCCCTTCCACTCTGCCCTGGACGACCAAACGTTCTATAGAGTCACTATTACGCCTTGATATGTGACCGAAAAATCCGAGTATACGGGACTGTACTATATCTGAAAGCCGCTGTTTGATGCCGAGTTCTTGGAGTATAGAAACATTTGTTCTAAACTCGGTCCATGAAGGAAATACTGAGCCGGTTATGCTGGGACATTGTCGGGTTATCTGAAGTCCAAAAAGAGGGAGAGGAATCGATAATCCTGTAGTCCGGCAACATTCTATATTTCTGAGAAGGGGATCAGCCTGACTAGTTCTGAAAATAATCTAGAATGGTATTGATTAATTTACTGCGATTCCTATACTGATTCACGACCAAGTGAAGAGTGGATAAAGAGTGTCTAATGTAGAATCAATTGAAGACTCAACTTGTATTTGACCAAAGTTGATTTATGATTTTAACAATATTAAACTTGTTAAATAAAAAATAATGTATTATGATTGTTACTAGTAATTATTATAATTATAAAACGAAAGGTAAAGAATTAGTATAGAAACCATTGTTAGCTAGTATTGTCATTTCTTGTTTCTTTGCTTAAAACTTATTTATTGGGATATTATAAATGGATATAACTTTGTTTGATTTACTATGACTAATTATTTTGACAACTAGCCTCACAATGGCAACCCCATTGGTCCGCTCCAGAATTTTAGAAAAATGACTATCATACTTGGGCACAAAAACTGAATACATCCTTCTACGCCGATTACATTCTCTAACAAGTTTTATTTTTCATGAACTTTATTTAAATTTTCGAAAAATCACGAATTCCAACCCCGCTCTCGTCTGTAATGTGTATTATATGTACAATTCATATTTATTTGTTTTTATATTTTTATGTTCAATTTAATTTGTAGTAGTTTGTCTATATATGTATGTGTCTGTATATATGTATGTGCGCAGGACCGACAACCGTTGGGGTAAACGAGTCCTCGAGTGGAGACCGCGTCTCGGCAAACGTAGCGTGGGACGCCCTTGGGCGAGATGGAGCGACGACATCAAAAAGGTGGCTGGTAGTGGCTGGCGGAGAACTGCTCAGGGTCGAGCTTGTTGGCGTGCCATGAAGGAGGCCTATGTCCAGCAGTGGACGAGTAAGGGCTGATGATGATGATGATGATATGTATGTATCTATTATAAATATATATCGTTGAGTTAGTATCCCATAATGTAAGTCTCGAACTTACTTTGGGGCTAACTCAATCTGTGTGATTTGTCCGTATATATTTATTTATTTATTTTATTTTACTACATTACAAGGTATACAGGAGCGTGGTGCTATTATTTAAAAAAGAGGGTATCTCTTGAAAAACTACAGACCGATATCGCTCCTGATCCATGTCTATCAACTGTTTTCTAGGGTCATCACGAATCGTATAGCTTGCAGGTTCGATGACTTCCAGCCTTCCGAACAAGCAAACCCCTGGACCCATTTAGGGGGGCTAGAAGAGGGCATTATCCGCCCTCCGTCGAGGCTCGAAGCCCTTGCTGCGGGCCGGGTGAGTGGATGAAATCTCCCTATCCTTTTCCGCAGCCTCCTTCTGTGAGACGACTGTTTCGCAGAAGGAAACCACCGAGTCGATTACGGCCGGCGGCGACAGGTCATTGTCTACTTCAGAGATGAGGGCACGGTGCGGCTTCTCCCCAGCGGCACACTCTGCCAGCGTATGCCGCGCCGTGTACTCGCGGCAGTCGACAGAGTGGTGACACCGGGAGTCCAGCTTCCCTGTTTATGCAACACAGGTGCTTTCCAAAGCAACCATGGCCCGTGAGTACCTGTGTCACCCGAAACGTAAGGGAGCTGTGCCTTCTCCCGAGCCAGTCCGCTAGTACCGGCCGGATCGCCTCGATGGTGGTGAGGCCGGTAGGGTGTGAAAGTCTACCCTGTCATTCCGCCACCAGAACCTCCCGGAGCTGAGTTCCACGCTTCTAGAACTGACGCTGCATCGGCCGTTCGCCACGCACCCGCGCCTCCTCACGCCACCGATACAGTGATGCAGAGACCTTTGCCTCCAGGTCACAGAGCGGGGATTCAGTCATTAGGCAGATCGCCTCATAGGAGATCGTGCGATACCCACACGCTGCTTCTCCTAGAATTTCTAAATAACAAACCTAACCCCATTCGGCTGCTGATATACTAACTCCCTCCATGTGTATTATGATCTGACGGATTTCACTACTTCATGGCTCGAATTACCGGAGAATCAGACATAGGCCAAGCAATAGCTGCAACTATCGGCAGCGGTATAGGGATGAAAAGATTATCGGTTCTAGATCCCAGGCCGTTGATCCAGCCAAAAGATTTGCTGCCTCGTACAGTAGTTGAGACTGTACGGTATCCCCTTATCATACTCTGTCAGCCGGACTTCCTGGTAACAATATGGGTATTTATTTAACTAGTTTGCCCATGTTTGTAGTTATTAACTTTAACGATTTGCCCCTGAAATTAAAAAGTGTATTTGAAAGATAATAGCGGATTACTTTCACTATAAGGACCCTTCTTATATAGAGAAGGGTTGAAGTGCAAATTTATATGCATTAGAGACATCGCAAAATATAAAAAAAGCGTTAGAAACCTATGGCAGGGGTGAGTTTTTCGAATTATATGTACATAATTAGTCCAAAAAGTCACATTGGTATTTCCTCGGAATCGGACCTATTAACACCTGATGCATGAAGGACGAGGCATTAATCACTGGGCCATCACTGTATTTAAATTATTTTTAAATCCTTTTCACTAGTTTTCACAACTTCTATACACGAAGTTAAAAGAAATAGTAAATTATATTTACTTGGCTTGCATCAGGCAGTGGGGATTTCTGCTGAAATTATAAAGTGGCTATTTAAATTTTTCTCAAAGAATAAATAAACTAACTGAAGTAAAAATATTCTTTGTTCTAAAATACTAATTATTGGACGGGCAAATCGTTTTCCGTGTGTGTCAGCACTATTGACTGGAAAAACTACCAAATAACAGCGAGAATGTTATCGTAAAAAATTAGGCTGTTTCTGCGTTTTTTGCGTAAAATCCTCTGAAACTTTTTTGATATATAGATGCCGATTAGACATGATTAGACATGATATGGACACAAATGTATCCTCGTAAATGTAAAGATGTTTTCATACTGGTTGTAAATTCGGCAAACGTAGCGTGGGACGCCCTTGGGCGAGATGTAGCGACGACATCAAAAAGGTGGCTGGTAGTGACTGGCGGAGAACTGCTCAGGATCGAGCTTGTTGGCGTGCCATGAAGGAGGCCTATGTCCAGCAGTGGACGAGTAGGGGCTGATGATGAAATTATAATTGCATATAAGTTTTTTTTTATTTTTTTTTTATTTGTAATTCACAAAACTGGTGTACAATCATGCATACAAAAAATAATCATAACATATTACATCTGATTGACACCTACTAGATGTGAATCTAACATGCACAGGTAAAATAATCCACTTAGGTGCTATTAATAAAAAAATACAAATTAATAAAAAAATGAGAACAAAAACAAAACAAAATCTCAAAAACAAAACTAAAACTAATCATAACATTAAATTTTTGAGTTTAGCTTTCATTGAGGCTATAGAACCAGCAAAGACATCCACATCACCACCAATAGAGTTGGCAAAAGAAAGCATGCGGCTTATGGGAGAGGAGTTGCATTAGTTCGACTGTGAGGCAGGGCGAATGTTCTTCTGTTAATTAAGCGGCTACCACTACGAGGGACGCTGATTTTCACTTCTTCTAATATTTTGGCAGAATCTACTAAACCATTGAGCAATTTAAACAAAAACATAAAATCTAAATATTTCCTACGTGCGTTTAAAGATGTTATTTTATAATGTCTCAATCTGGAGTCGTACGAGCTCAGACTACGACATCTGTTATCAGAGTAACATAAATGAAACAGAAACCTTTTCTGGACTCGCTCGATTCTATCTGAATGTACCCGATAAAACGGGTTCCATACCGTACTGCAATATTCGAGAATACTGCGAATAACGCTATTATAAATGGAAATAGTCAGGGTAGGTTCTCTAAAAATTTTCATTTCCCTGACGATGAAACCTGACAATTTAGATGCTTTATTAATAATTTCATCATAATGACTCCTAAAATTTAAACTACTGTCTACCAAAATACCAAGGTCTCTAATTGTATTAACTTCTTGGAGTGGGCTGTTATTAATCGTGTACGAAACTTGACGTGTTTTCTTTTTCCGACTAAACTTAATGAAATAACACTTATTTTGATTCAAAAGCATATTATTTTCTACACACCAATTGAATACGTTATTTAAATCTTTCTGAAGCTGCAAAGTGTCAGAATCACTACATATGTATGGATCGATATAATTTCAAATCATCGGCAAAAAGTTTATATTCAGAGCCAATAAAACTTCCTAAATCATTTACAAAAACTAAGAAAAACAAAGGCCCCAAATGTGACCCTTGAGGTACCCCTGATGGTATACAATACAGTTTGGATTTAAAACCTTTAAGATACACCAGTTGTGAGCGATTTCTTAAGTACGACTCACACCAGCGCAGCAATGACCCATGTATGCCCATGCCTTCTAATTTAGTTATAAATAAGTTGTAATCTACTAGATCGAAAGCCTTTTTGAAGTCGGTATATATTGCATGAACTTCATTACCTGCGTCTAACGCTGATGATATGTAAGAAACATACTCAACCAGATTGGTCTGGGTCGATTTTTTAGGACGAAATCCGTGTTGGTTATCATCGAGCATATTCTGAATGCGTGAAAACATTTTTTTCTGAACAAGTGACTCAACTACTTTACCACATGTTGAAAGTATTGACACTCGTCTGTAATTTGAAATGTCGTCAACACTACCAGATTTAAAAATTGGCGTAATGTGCGCTATTTTCCACTGATCAGGAAGAAAGTTGAGATATGAATGCTATGCAATAGCTTTAACGCGTCAGTCCCCGACTGGCACACGTCTTTTTTTATTAATCAAATTATTCTCATTCTGTACACCTCTTTAGATGAGGAAAATTCATTAATTGCCATTTTAATCAGTATGAATGAATTCTCTGATAGTAAAACAGAATTGCTATAAATATCATATTGTTATAACGAGTTACTACACTTTCAGGCAGAAATCAACAACATGCGTTTCCTTGCTTTGTTGGCCCTTTGTTTCGCGGCTGTCGCAGGTATGTTTCAAACTTTATTTTAATATTTATCAACGAAGAAAGTATACATTATTTTTGACCGAACGCTAATAATTTTCGTATCATGCATTTTCTGTCGAATTGCTTCGTTTCTGTGACTACTGAAAGGATATCTATAAAGTACTTCAAAAGTGGTTTTAAACCCTGCTTTTCTTTTCAGCTGTTCCTTCCAATCCTCAAAGGATTGTAGGTGGTTCTATCACCACTATTAGCCAGTACCCCTCCATGGCTTCTCTCCTGTATTCAGCGGATTTTAATACGTACTGGCAGGATTGCGGTGGTACCATCCTCAACAACAGATCCATCCTCAGCGCTGCCCACTGCACCTTGTAAGTTTCATTTTATGACATTTTATTTTAAGTCTTAAATGATGACAGATTTAACCATCACTAAATTATTTTACAGCGGTGACCCAACTAATAGATGGCGTATCCGTATCGGCTCTAGTTGGGCTAACAGCGGTGGTGCAGTCTACATCGTGGGTCAGATCATCAACCACCCACAATACAACGGAATTACTGAAAACAATGACATCTGTATTTTACGTTCCGCCACCATCTTCGCTTTGAACAACAACGCCATTCCCGCTTCGATCGCTGGCGCCAACTACAACGTCGGTGACAACCAAGCCGTCTGGGCCGCAGGATGGGGTGATACTTACGTAAGTTTACTCCCCATCTTCAAATTGTCTTGTTTCCGCTTAGTTTGAAGATTAATATTTGATATGAATATTTATTTTTGTAGCAAGGTTCAAACGCTGGGTCTGAGCAGCTTCGTCACGTTCAATTGGTGGCTATCAACCAGATCACTTGCAGAAACGCCTACGCTATCCTTAATGTCGCTATCACCGACAACATGTTGTGCTCCGGCTGGCCCAACGGTGGTCGCGACACCTGCCAGCGTGACTCCGGTGGTCCTATTTACCACAACGGTGTCGTTGTTGGTGTCTGCTCTTTCGGTGCTGGCTGCGCTCAGCCTGCCTTCCCTGGTGTCAACACTCGCGTCTCCCGCTATACCCCTTGGATTCAAGCCAACGCGTAAGAAATAAATAAATCGCTGAAATAAGCAGTTGTTGTTTAAATTTCTGTAAGTAAAATCATTTTATTCTAATACTCCGTTAAAAACAACCTTTGAACATCAAAAATTATATTAGAATAGAAATGAATGTAGTCGGCCGTTCCTAACGGTAGTTTTGGTATGGGCAAGAAATTCCTCCGTTAGGTATTACTTTTCTAATGTTTAGCATGTATTAATTTTATAACATAATGCAACTTTAATAAAATTATATTTTAATAAACTAAATGTTACAGTTATGACATTATATACATGACATACATTAATTACGCGATAGGTACACGGTGCCCACATATTGAGCTACAACCACTAAAAGTACACTATTTACAATTAAAAAAGTCAGGGTATGAGTTTAACTAATTACAGAATATAAATCAATAAAATAATAATAACCAGCTTATTAACGTGACTGTGTATGTGTTTACACACACCCACACACACACACACACACACACACCCACACACCCCCACACACACACACACACACACACACACACACACACACACACCCCCCCCACACACACACACACACACACACACCTGTTTGTAGGAGTCCTATTAGAGGACTTTCGAAAAAACCTGTAAAACAACATCGTACAGTTTTTTTTTAATAAGATATAAAGAGACAAAATTTGAAATTACGGTTGACAGCTATCTTCCTGCTCTGCTATTGCACCATTTTGTTATTAAACAAAATCAGTATTAAAGGAGGTCAACAATTTGGCGAAGAACACTAAAAACAGGACATTTTATACAGCCTCCGTGGCGAAGACGTAGCGAACGCGGTTGGTGCGCGAGGAGGCTCGGGTTCGATCCCCGCGCATGTGTATGCATGAATATGAATATTTGGACTGATCCTGTCGTGCCTCGTGCAATGGCAGTCGTTACGGGGAGCCCTCAAAAGTCCAACAATTGGTCTAATTACAATGATTCGATATCGCCTTCGGATTGTGGAGGTCAGACGGCAGTTGCTTCATGGAAAATATCGAAGTTTAGCCAAAATCAGCAGTTAGACTGGTAAAGCGGACCCCAGACTCCAAAGCTGAAAAAGCTTCGGATGCGACTGGGATTAACGCAAGATGATGAAAGTAAAATGGGAATGTGAACTATTTTATAATTACGAGATTTGCCTCTTTGATGAAGTTATTGCTGCCAGAGGTGACACAATATGTTTATAATATCAATAGTCACAGTTCACGCATCTGTGGTATGAAAGACACGAAATACTAAAAATATTACAAATCAGTGTAATTTTTTGGTATTCCCGGGACTTAATTCTCAGTAGTAGCCCGGAATCTGGATCATTTTTAGATATAGTCTTGCCCTCTTTTATACGTGACTCATGCCATTACAGAAATTTAGCTGTGGGTCATACAATTAATAATTGTGTGAGAAAATGGACGCCAAGTTACATTATCACATAACAAACAAAAACTAAACTTTCATTTCGTTAGCAATTCTTTAAAACTATACAATTCAAACCATTGCTATCAAAAAACTAATTTTTTATTGTCTGACCCAGGAATCGAACTTGGTTCCTCATGTACAGCAGCGGCTCTTGCAAACCCTACACTACACCATTGAGACTAACTTGCCTTTCCAAAAATGTATCCAGCTTCTATGAGGACATTGACAGAGAAATTGACATAGCATTCTTCTGTGATACCGTTATGATTAAGAAGGAGTTCGCCGAGCGGGATTTAGAATGAGCTGGTACTGTATAGAGAGAGAGGCGTCGCCTTAGTGCCTATTATGCCAAAGCTCACTTATCAATCAAGGTAGGTGGACTTTTTGGGGTCGCAGGTGCATAGAGCATTCTCACACTTCCTGACCTCACCGCCTGGGGGTCAAGAGCCTCTCGAATGTTTTCCCACGACTATAAAAAACGGTATATAAATACGTTGAAATAATTAGATTTGTGATTTTAGTTTCCCTTATCATCAAGGACAAATTTGCAGCAATAATTTATTTCTGGTGATAGGATAAAGTAATTTAAAATTATGGAAATTAATCTGATAAGAGTATTTTAACAGCACGGTACTCGGCCTAGACTTACAAGTATGTTCGAATCCAAGCAGGCACTTTATATTGTGTTTTACCCGTGTGGTAGGTACCAACCTTAGAATAGTACCAACCCATATCCTTCCGTGGATGTCATAAAAGGCAAGGTCCAATTACAGTATATCAATATCCGTATCTCGCTTAACAAACATAGGTATTACAACAGATAAAACACTCCATGTAAACAAAATTGACATGTACTCACTAACGTGTAAATAATGTTCGACGACCCAGTCACACTGACTTATTCACATTAACTATAAAAAATTGTAGAAATAAACCTTGGATTTGGCGCGAGTTTGTCTAGATTTAGAGATAAACAAGCAGCGCTATCGAGACTTAGCTAGTTTTTTACAGAATGATTTTGAGGAGAATTGACTTCTTTTTGTAGAAACGTGGGTTATTAGGATTTCTTATTGGATACAGCTTCTTTTCTAAGGGGAAGCATTTGCCCAGCAGTAGGATGCTATAGGCTAGATTAAATTAGAAAATGTGTTCCGCTACGCTGGATTTTTCCAATGACAGTCGATTGTTTTATGTACTAATAGTAGAAGAGGGGGGGGGGGGGGGTATTACCATATCGCTACTACTGCTGAGGTCATCATTCATCTTTAGATACTTAAGACCTTTGACAATTATGACATATTTATGACACAGATCTACATATACCATATACTAAAATATAAAGCTGAAGAGTTGTTTGTTTGAACGCGTTAATCTCAGGAACTACTGATCCGATTTGAAAAATTCTTGTTGCGTTGGATAGCCCGTTTATCCAGAAAGGCTTTGAGCTTTATATAACATCACGTTGTGACCAAGAGGAGCGGAGCATAACAAAAATTTAAAAATAAATAAAATATTAAAATAACTAACTCCACGCGAACGAAGTCACGGGCGGCCGCTAGTATGACATATAACAGATTTTTGACATCAAATGAAGCGGCCCACCATGTTGAATATTTTTTGTAAAGGCGGCTCGAATAGTTTGGTTGGGCTCTTGTGTTTTTTAATCCTAGTTTTATACTGTTTTCTCTTTATCTGGCCATTAAACCCTAACTCTGAACCAAAATTCAGCATCCTGAGTTTATGGGAAATACTAGTTCTATGGTGATGATCATGAGTGAGTGAGTGTCATAAACACCAAATTTTAGTTTCGCTTAACTTCGGAACTAAATGACCTACACACTTGAAATTTTAGATTTTAAATATGTGATTATAGCTTACTGGATGACGAAATTGTCTGTGTTCTGGTCTTATCCAGAGGTTCTCAAATAGGGTCCTGAAAATGCGGCGAAATTGTTCGAGTAAAGGATGGTACGGCAGTATTTGCTTCGCGCTCGACTTGGCGGGGGCACTGCTGTTCCCCCCGATTACTACGATCTCCCATCAACCCGCCATAGAGGGGATTATGTTAAACCTCCCCAATGGAATGCACACAACACAGTCCCCGGCAGCTACGCTTTTCCAGTTTAAGGTAGCGGACTCGGTTACGGCAGAGCAACGGGTACTAAGAACCTCCGGCAGAGATCCGGCTGCCATCATAGACGACGACTTCTGGCCCTGGCAACATTTAACACGCGCACACTATCGACCGATGAGATGATTGTCGAACTGGGGAAAAACTGAGCCGGTTACCTATGCTGGGACATTGTCGGGTTATTTGAAGTCCAAAGAGAGGGAGAGGACTCGATAATCCTGTAGTCCGGCAATATGCTCTATTTCCGGGAAGGCGATTAGCCTGACTACTCCTGAGAATAATCGTAGTTGACGTCCTCCGTGGCGCAGCGGTCAACAGGCCGGCCTGCGACATGGAGGCCCCGGGTTCGATCCCCGGCCAGGTCATGATGGGAAACGATCTTTTCCTGATTGGCCTGGGTCTTGGATGTTTATCTATATATTTATCTATTATAAAATATAGTATCGTTGAGTTAGTATCCCATAACACAAGTCTCGAACTTACTTTGGGGCTAGCTCAATCTGTGTGATTTGTCCGTATATATTTATTTATTTATAATCTAGAATGGTATTGATAAATTTACCTCGATCCCTATACTGATTCTTGACCAAGGAAAAAAGTGTCTCTAATGTACCTAGAATCAATACTCGTATTTGACTAAAATTGATTTATGATTTTAACAATATAAAACTTGTTAACTGTTAATCTCAATTATTTTTAAATATAAAATACAGGTCTGATGATTGTTCCTCAAAAACTGAATACATATTTCTACGGTGGTAAACATTCTATCAATAAGTAAATAATAAATAAATAAAATAAAAAAGCCTTTTATTTCTAACAGAAGGTAAGTTTGTAAGTAATAGGTAATTGTAGTAAAATAACTAAAAGTAACATAGTAAGTAATTAACAAATAAAATCAAAAAATAAACTTAAAAAAAAAACAAAATATGAAACGAAAAAGTAATTATAGTCTACGGATTATTTGTTTAAAAAAAAGTAAATAAATTATCTGATAAGTATTATTTATCATCAAGATTTTTAAATTGTTTTAAAATGAGAAATTTTAACCACGCTCTCTCCTTTATGTGTATATGTACATAATGTACATTACATTACATTACAAGGTATAGCACAGGACCATGGTGCTATTATTAAAAAGAGGGTATCTCTTGAAAAACTACAGACCGGTACCGCTCCTGATCCATGTCTATTAGTTATTTTCTAGGATCATCACGAATCGTATTTCTTGCAGGTTCGACGACTTCCATCCTTCCGAACAAGCAGACCCCTGGACCCATTTAGGGGCGCTGGAAGTGGGCGTTATCCTGGGACCTCCCGAAGCTGCATCGGCCGTTCGCCCCGCGTCCGCGCCTCCTCACGTCACCGGTACAGTAACGCAAGGACCTTTATCCCAGGGCAGGGATACAGTCATTAGGCAGGCCACCTCATAGGAAATTCTAAATTCTAAAAGAGGCAGAACAGTGTGGGTACGATCGTAACCAAACTGTTCTGCCTCTTCTAGAATTTCTAAATAACAGACCTAACCCCTATTCCGTCGGTATAATACTAACTCTCTCCATGTGGATTAAGATCCGACAGATGTCACTACTTCACACAGACATAGGCTACGCAATAGCTGCACCTATCGGCAGCGGTATACGGATGAAAAGATTATTATGTATCCAGCCCGAAGAGTTACTGCCTTGTACAGTAGTTGAGATTGTACGGTATCCAGTTATCATCCTCTGCCAGCCGGACACCCTGGCAACAATATGGGTATTTATTGAACTAGTGTGCCCATGTTTGTACTTTATGAACTTTAACGATTTACCCCTGAAATTAAAAAGCATATTTAAAAAATAATAGCATATTACTTCCACTGCAAGACCCTTCTTATACAACGTGTAACAAAAAGGGTATATACATACCAAGGGTATGGCATCTTTAGATGATATCAAACGATATCGGAAGGGTTTCAACTCAAAATAAAATATTCAAAAAATTGGTACCAAATTTTCGGTTTCGTGTGTTTCTTAAAATCAAATCATAACAAACATGGCAGCATACTACATACGTTAATAACTACTCGTTACCCGTCACGTTACTTGCCAAATCCGATAAATGTCTTCAATATCTCTATGCGACTGTTATGATAGTAGCCTATCACAGACGGTGTTTTTCCTCATAACTTCCTAACATAAAGAGATAGGATTAAAAAACCCTTCCAATATCGTTTGATATCATGTAAAGATGCCGTGCCTTTGTTATGTATATACCCTTTATGTTACACGTTGTATAGAGAAGGGTTGGAGTGCAAATATATATGCATTAATGACATCGCAAAATATAAAAAATCGTGAGAAAACTATAGCAGGTGTGACTTTTTAGTATAATATGTACATTATAATTAGTCTAAAAAGTCAAATTGGTACTTCCTTGGAATTGGGCCAATTAACAGCTGGTGCATAAAAGACGAGGCATTAACCCAGTGGCTATCACTATATTAAAATAATTAAATCCTTTTCACTAGTTTTCACAACTTCTACACACGAAGTTAAAAGAAATAGTAAATTATGTTTGCTTGGCTTGCATCAAGCAGTGGGGATTTTTGCTGAAATTATAAAGGAGCTATTCAAATATTTCTCAAACAGTAAATAAATTAACTGAAGTAAAAATATTCTTTGTTCTAAAATACTAACTATTGGACGGGAAAATCGTTCTCTGTGTCTGTCTACACTAGTGACGGGAAAAACTACCAAATAACAGCGAGAGTGTTATCGTAAAGAATTAGGCTTTTTCTGCGTTTTTTTTTGGGTAAAAACCTTTGTTATAGATTGATGCCGATTAGACATGATTAGACATGATATGGACACAAACGTATCTTCATAAATATAAAGATGTTTTCATACTGGTTATAAGTTCTTTTTTGGCATTCATACTGATAATTTAATAAAAATTTGGGGTTCAAAATTAGTTTAGATGTGCTACTATAAACGAAAACAGTGGACACAATATGTAGATGTCGATGAACAAGTTTCAAACCTAGTTATAGACGCGGGTTTAGCAACAGATCTGATTATTATTATTATTATTTTTATTTTATTTATTTTTATTTATTTAATGACTATGGACAACTTACAGCTAAAACAAACAGGATAAAAAAAGATGTATGTCAGACTGACAGCCAATTACAAGTCATCACTTATAAAAAACAGGTTGTAAAGAGATAGTGTGGACAACACAACACAGCTACCTAGCTTATAAAAATAAAAAATAATAAAAACAAAGACCACAAAAAAAAAAGAAAACAGAAATTAAAAAACAATCAATATAACATTACAGTCTATGTTACACTCAAAGATAACAATGCTAAAAAATAATAAAAAAATACCTAACACACATAAAAGCCTCAAACAAAAAAGCTACGGCTCATGCACTTTCTGGCTGAGGAGACACTCGTTGAAAAGGTATCGAAATCATGCCGTTTACACATGTCATTAAAGGTTCGACTTGCTCGCACTGTAAATGAATTTTTTCTATAATTTGTACAGGTTAATGGAACACGCAAAGGTGCATTCCATCGCTTTGACCTTCCGGGAACGTTAAAATAAAATTTTGACAGAATATCGGAACTATTAATGGAATTATTGAAAATTTTAAATAATGTCATACAATCAGATATTGCTCGCCGATTACTTAGGGGTAATATATGATACCTCTTACAGAGGTTAAGGTAATCTTCAGACCGGTATGGCACTTTCTGGTGATAACACAAGTACTTGATAAACCTTTTCTGAATGCTCTCGATACGATCAATATACTTGTGATAACAGGGATTCGAGATTTCACAAGCATATTCCAATTCTATTATTAGTTATAAACTAGTGCTTGACTGCAATCCCGCCTGATGGTAAGCAGTGATGCAATCGTTGATGGTAAAACGCACTAGCTTATTAAGCCTATTCACTAAAAAAAACTGAGTGAATAGGAAGGAAGACGGCAGTTGAGCGAGGTGATGCAATGTTTAACCCAACAACACGACCAACGATGCTGCGCCAGAGGATGATCTGGAGACCCTCCACGACTAAACTCCCGACACAACAACATTAGGCACATCGTACCCGGTACACATCGTAACACAATTGCTCAGACCCGTCCTCCGTACGGCTTCACCACACATCATGCCGGAACACGACGAATCGCTTGGCGGCAAGACTTTGTCTAGTGGGTGGTAACTTATGCCCGGCGGCTGATGTTGTTGCCTACCACCGAGAAATTTAATTTGCCTTGTGGTTTGTCTTATCAAAATTTGATATAAATGAGTTGCAATTATTAATTATATATTGTAACATGACCCCGGGAGTTAATTCGCATAAGTAAGCAAAGACCTTCAAGCCAAGCGGAACCAAACCTTGTCTTAGGAACCCAAATTTTTATATACATACAGGTACTTATATGAATAAATGCGCAAGGAAGATGTTCGTCTTCGTTGGGAAAGAAGTTTTTTACTACTTAAAACAAATAAGTTATAACCAAAAACGCGTCAGTTATCTACAACATGTAATGTAATTAGCGCACACCTTCAATCACCAAAATTAGAATATTATGTTGTAATCATAATACATACATTGAATTTTTAATGCATTGTTATTTATTAAATTAGATCTATCAATTCTTAGAAAACGAAGACCTTATCATTCTTGGAATAAGGGTTATTTTTATTTATTTTGCATTAAATGGTTAAATTTGTATGAATACAAGTAAAACTGCGATTTTAAAAGTCTGTAGAAACAACCCCGTTGCCCCGTGTGGTACCGGGCCAAGAATTGTACCAACCCATATCCTCCCGTGGGTGTCGTAAGAGGCGACTAAGGGAAATCACCAGGGAAGCGGGCAGCAGCGCTTCTCCTGTGTAATATCAAATCACTGCGGTCCTCAACCCGCCTGCCAAGCGTGGGGATTATGGCAAACCCCCCCAATGATGCACACGATACAGCCCAGGCCCCTAGTCCCCGGCAGCTCCGCTATTCCAGTCTACGGTAGCGGACTCGGTTACGGCGGAGCAAGGGGTGCTAAGAATCTCCGGCAGAGGTCCGGCTACCATCACAAACGACGACCTTTGGCCCTGGCAACATTTAACACGCGCACACTACGGACCGATGAGAAGATTGTCGAACTGGAGGAAGAACTGAGCCGGTTGTGCTGGGACATTGTGGGGTTATCTGAAGTCCGAAGAGAGGGAGAGGACTCGATAATCCTGAAGTCTGGCAACCTGCTCTATTTCCGGGAAGGCGACCAGCTGTCCCGGGGTGGTGTCGGGTTTATTGTCCACAAGTCCCTCGTGAACAGCGTGGTTAAAGTCGGGAGCCTTTCGACTCGGGTGGCGTACCTTGTACTGAGAATAACAAAACGATATTCGTTAAAGGTTATACAGGTCTACGCCCCGACGTCTAAACACTCTGACGATGAGGTGGAGGCTATGTATGAGGACGTCAGTAGAGCCATACATTCCTCCAAAACCCACTACACCGTTGTCATGGGGGACTTTAACGCAAAACTGGGCATGCGAGAGGCGGACGAGACGAAAGTGGGGCAATTTGGAGTTGGAAATCGGAATCCCAGAGGTCAGATGCTAATGGATTTCATGGAAAGGGAAGGACTCTTTGCGATGAATTCTTTTTCAGGAAACCATTGCACCGCAAGTGGACCTGGCTCAGCCCCGATGGTCAGACCAAAAACGAGATAGACTTCATAATGTCAACGAGAAGGCAAGTGTTCAACGATGTCTCCGTGATCCATGCGGTAAAAACCGGGAGTGATCACCGTATTGTTAGAGGCATCTTGAACCTCAACATTATACCATTGCCTAGCTCCATAAAGAATAGAGGTAAACAAACCAATTTAGGGTTATCACAACTCACGTTTTACAAATTTCCTGTTATTTACATGATTATCGACTCTTACATGCTAGCTATTTATGAACAATTCCTATTGCAATATATTTAAATAGAATCACTAAAATAACATGCATAATAGCTTGGTATTACAAAAAACCATTAAAAAGTCGACATAAATTTTACGTGATAGCCCTACAAAAAAAAGAAAGATGGATGAAATCCAGGTATTAAACACATTTTGTGGAATTCAACCAATGAATAAAGTTGAGACATTTATCAATACAATTTTGCGTATTTTAATTACTTTTAAATCAACTACATAACATATGCATTGTAATACTTTCAAGTATGGACTAATTATAATATATATGTATCAAAAAATTTAACATATTAGGAAATTAGCTTACATGTGTGTCATATTTCATTCAAATCGGTTAAGTGTTATGCAAATCATAAATATCTAAACACAAATACACTGTTTAGACTAATAGGAAGTAGGATTATTACTTTTATGAAAATCATCTATGTAGAAAAGGTTGTTAACATCTGTCTTTTAGGCGTAAACTACTCGTTGCCTAGCAACGGTTTGTTTACCTCTATTCTTTATCGAATTTGGCCCAACTATAGGCTCGAACGCTCTCGACTTATGAAGTCTACGCTCCGTCCAGCGTCAACACAACTCCAAAACCCCGAGAGCTTTCAGATCGAACTACAAAACCGCTTCGAATGCCTCGGTGAATGCGTAGATGTGGACGACTACAACAACAGGTTTGTGGAAACTCTCCAAACGGAAGGGTCTAAGTTCTGCAAAACCCTCCGTTCAAAAAAACAGAAGATCTCCGATCCCACCCGCCGGCTAATGGAAGAAAGACGGGAGGTGATCTTAAAATCCCCTGATGACGCTTCGCGCATCAGATGCCTTAACAGACAGATCTCAAAGTCTCTGACTCGCGATATACGCCAATTTAATACAAATTGTATTAAAGAGGCTATCGAGCGGAGCAAAGGCTCCAAAGTGTTCGCACGAGAATTGTCTGTTGGACAGAGTCTACTTGCGAAGCTGAAGACAGGGGATGGTAGGATCGTCACTTCCAAGCCCGAGCTTTTGGGTGAGATGGAGAACTTCTACGGAGAGTTATACACATCAACATGCGCACCTGTTGTAAGCCTGGCTAATGATCCTAGAGCCAGACTAACCCGACACTACACCGACGATATCCCGGACGTCAGCCTGTACGAGATTGGTATGGCCCTGAAACAGCTCAAGAACGATAAGGCGGCTGGAGATGATGGAATTACCGCTGAGCTTCTGAAAGCGGGTGGCAAACCGGTTCTTAAAGCGCTTCAGAAGCTATTTAATTCCGTCATTCTTAAAGGCGAAACGCCTAAGGCGTGGCACAGGAGCGTGGTGGTTTTGTTTTTCAAAAAAGGTGACAATACCCTCCTGAAAAACTACAGACCGATATCCCTCCTGAGCCATGTCTACAAGCGGTTTTCTAGGGTCATCACGAATCGTCTCGCTCGCAGGTTCGACGATTTCCAGCCTCCCGAACAAGCAGGCGTCCGGAAAGGCTTTAGCACCATAGACCACATTCATACGCTGCGGCAAGTTATACAGAAGTCCGAGGAGTATAACAAACCACTATGCTTGGCGTTTGTGGACTATGAGAAGGCCTTCGATTCGATTGAGACTTGGGCGGTGCTACAGTCTCTCCAGCGGTGCCAAATTGACCATCGATACATTGAGGTGATAAAGCGTTTGTACAAAAACGCCACCATGTCAGTCCGTCTCCAGGATCAGGACTCGAAACCGATCCAACTGCAGCGTGGAGTGAGACAAGGAGATGTCATATCTCCTAAATTGTTCACTGCTGCGTTGGAAGATGTCTTCAAGCTCCTGGACTGGAAAGGACTTGGCATCAACATCAACGCCGAGTACATCACTAATCTCCGTTTCGCAGATGATATCGTGGTCATGGCTGAGACCCTGGAAGACTTGGGCAAAATGCTCAATGACCTCAGCAGAGCTTCCCAAAAAAAAAAAAAAAAAATGAACATGGATAAGACGAAGATCATGTCGAACTCTCATGTCGCACCCACTCCAATTGTAGTTGGTTGCTCTGCACTCGAAGTTGTTGACGAGTATATATACCTGGGACAGAAAGTCCAACTAGGTAGGTCCAACTAGGTAGGTCCAACTTCGAGAAAGAGGTGTCTCGGCGAATCCAGCTCGGTTGGGCAGCGTTCGGGAAGCTACGCTACATCTTCTCGTCGTCCAAGATACCATAGTGTCTCAAGACTAAAGTCTTTGACCAGTGTGTGTTGCAAGTGATGACTTACGGAACTGAAACGTAGTCGCTTACAATGGGCCTCATACGAAGGCTCAGAGTCACACAAAGGGCAATGGAAAGAGCTATGCTAGGAGTTTCTCTGCGTGATCGAATCATAAATGAGGACATCCGCAGAAGAACCAAAGTCACCGACATAGCTCTGCGAGTCGCTAAACTTAAGTGGCAGTGGGCAGGGCACATTGCTCGTAGAACCGATGGCCGATGGGGCACCAAGGTTCTGGAGTGGCGGCCACGTACTGGAAGACGCAGCGTAGGGAGACCCCCAACAAGGTGGACCGATGACCTGGTGAAGATCGCGGGAAGCCGATGGATGCGGGCAGCACAGGACCGGTCATCGTGGAAAGCCTTGGGGGAGGCCTTTGTCCAGCAGTGGACATCTATAGGCTGAGGAAGAAGAAACAACAGGGTTAATATGACAATAATTTCCGTAGGTTTAATTATTATTGGGATGAAAAATTACCTATATTAAAAATTATTAAACCGATTCAGTAAATCATTCTGAAAAGCTATTTTCAGGAAGTGTGTTAATTAATTTACATGTGGTATATTAAGGTTACACAACAGGCCGTCCACAATGCTTGAAACTCAATAGTTGCACGTGAACAAACTTGGCACTACCTATTACAAAACACAGTCCTCCGCTACGTGTCTGTTCGTTATTACGGCACCGATTTTCATGATGTTTTCACTAATTTGGTTAACTGGTTCTCGATGAAGGTTCTAATATATTATGATTTGTTAAGTTTCTAGTTAGTATATGTTGACAAAAAGTCAGAAAGAACACTAAGTAGAAACGAAGTAGTAGGACGTTGCACGTTGTGCCGGAATTTCACCTAGACGAAATCGCGGTTAAAAGCTAGTTTAGAGGGGGCATAGCGTTTTTTTCGTACTTTACGATCCCTACTAATCATTTCATACAGCAAGCAGAGTAAAGGGACCTCGTTAAAAAAACTTTTCGTAATTATTTACCTTGGAAAACTGCTTATCTAAGAATGTATGTACCTACTTGGTAGAGCTTTTTGATTAATCAAATTATTACCATTCTGTACACCTCTTTAGATGAGGAAAATTCATTCATAAGCATTTTAATCAGTATGAATGGATTCTCTGGTAGTAAAACAGAATATAGGTAAGCTATAAATACCACATAGTTATAACGAGTTACTACACTTTCAGTCAGAAATCAACAACATGCGTTTCTTTGCTTTGTTGGCCCTTTGCTTCACGGCTGTCGCTGGTATGTTTCGAACTTTATTTTTAAATTTATCAATGAAGAAAGTAAACATTATTTTTAACCTAATGCTAATATTTTTCGTATCATGTATTTTCCGTCGAATTGCTTCGTATCTGTTACTATTGAAAGGATCAATCTATAAAGTACTTAAAAAGTGGTTTTAAACCCTGTTTTTCTTTTCAGCTGTTCCTTCCAATCCTCAAAGGATTGTAGGTGGTTCTATCACCACTATTAGCCAGTACCCCTCCATGGCTTCTCTCCTGTATTCAGCGGATTTTAATACGTACTGGCAGAATTGCGGTGGTACCATCCTCAACAACAGATCCATCCTCAGCGCTGCCCACTGCACCTTGTAAGTTTTATTTTATGACAATTTATTTTAAGTAAATGATGACAGATTTAACCATCTTTCAATTATTTTACAGCGGTGACCCAACTAATAGATGGCGTATCCGTATCGGCTCTAGTTGGGCTAACAGCGGTGGTGCAGTCTACATCGTGGGTCAGATCATCAACCACCCACAATACAACGGAATTACTGAAAACAATGACATCTGTATTTTACGTTCCGCCGCCATCTTAGCATTGAACAACAACGCCGTCCCCGCTTCGATCGCTGGAGCTAACTACTACGTCGGTGACAACCAATTCGTCTGGGCCGCAGGATGGGGTGATATTACCGTACGTTTACTGCACATCTTGAAATTGTCTTGTTTCCGCTTAATTTGAGGATTAATATGTGAATATTTATTTTTTGTAGCAAGGTGCAAATGCTGGGTCTGAGCAGCTTCGTCACGTCCAATTGCTGTCTATTAACCAGATCGCTTGCAGAAACGCTTACGCTGTCCGTCAAATCGCTATCACCGACAACATGCTGTGCTCCGGCTGGCCCAACGGTGGTCGCGACACCTGCCAGGGTGACTCCGGCGGTCCTCTTTACCACAACGGTATCGTTGTTGGTGTCTGCTCTTTCGGTGTTGGCTGCGCTCAGCCTGCCTTCCCTGGTGTCAACACTCGTGTCTCCCGCTATACCCCCTGGATTCAAGCCAACGCCTAAGAAATAAAATAAATCACTGAAATAAGCAGTTTTTGTTTAAATTGCTGTCAATTCCACATTCAATATCTTTCCGCAATATTCGTAAAGTAGAACCGAAGTAAAATCATTTTATTCTAATGTTCCGTTAAAAAAACCTTTGAACGGCAAAAATTATATTAGAATTGAAATGAATGTAGCCGGCTGTTCTTAACGGTAGTTTTGGTATGGGCAAGAAATTCCTCCGTTATGTACTATTTTTCTAATGTTAGCATGTAATAATTTATTATATGGTGCAACTTTAATAAAATTATATTTTAATTAATTAAATGTGACAATTTTGACATTATATACATGACATACATTAATTACGCGATAGATACACAGTGCCCACATATTGAGTTACAACCATTAAAAGTACACTATTTACAATTAAAAAGTCAGGGTATGATTTTAACTAATAACAGAATATAATAATAATAATAATAACCGCCGCTCCGCCTCGCCGCCGCCGGTCTCCAGCCCCACTGTAAGCGCTGTGACGACCCCGGCCGCGGCAGTTGCGTTGAGCTCGAGCGACGAGTACTTCTCTCCGCCGACGACGCCACCACCTGTTCGCCGACGGGGAGGACGCCGGCCGCCGGACCGCTTAGGACCTCGAGGCCCATCGGCTTCTGACAGGGTCCCAGCTCCCGGCGGAAGTGTGCAGCGCATGAGATGGACACAATCCATTAATGAAAATGTCATGCGCTCATACTATGGGGCTACAGAGGGAGGAAACAACCTGACCGCGTACCGTATTCGAATGCTCTCTCTGTTTCAGGTGCTTGAACCAGCTGTCAACGTTTCGGCACAACGTCTATCGGATCAGGTACGGGTTATCCAGCGTAATCATATGTTGGATGATACTGTGCTTGATCGCCTGCGCAATGAAATGCAGAGTAGCCGTGTCATCGCTCACCAGTCGCAGACTGCGGAGATACCACCGCAGTCAACAAACTATGCTGACGAGGGGAGTAATGACAGGGCTACAAATGTAAGTACTCAGTGCAATGAGGAGTTAATAAATGTTTTGGAGGCTGCGATTCGGGAATATCGTTCCACGTCGGCAGAACTAAGACCACGCCTGCCACGTTTGCCCATGCATAACAGAAATAGGGCACTGATGGCTGCTCTGGATGCGCAGTTGTCAAATTATTTTGACACCTGCGAGGACCTCACCGATACTCATTCAATCCTGTACTGCGCAGCTGTCGCAGCTTGTCGTGTAGCTCATGTCAAATTCCCCAGTGACTCTAGAGCTACACGACCGAAACCAGTAGTACCAGCTTGGCAGCACAGGATTGAACGTCGTATTGGTGGGGCCAGAGCACTCATCGGTAAACTAATCTGCTTTAGGGAGGGTAACACTCGGCCTAGAGTGATGCGCTTTGTGAGGCGGGCATTTGCAGGTACAAATATCAGCCCACAGAATTATATGGCCCGTGTCACGGAGCGCATCGACTTCCTGAAGCAGAAAGTGTATGCATGGGCAAACCGTATCAGAAGATACAAACGACGAGTGGAACGGTACACCCAGAATCGCACCTTCCAAAGCAATGAAAGGTGGGTTTATAGGGACTGGGAACGACCAGAACAAGGTGTGACTGACACGTGCCTACCGGATGATGATGTCATGTGTTCATTTTGGCGCAGCATCTGGTCGGTACCTGTCAGTCACACTGAAGGTGACTGGGCCCGGGATGTCGAGAGAGCCTGCGATCCAATACCTGAAATGGGGGCTATTACCATCTGCCCCCAAGATGTAGCTTGTGCAGTCCGTCCATTACCTAACTGGAAGTCTCCGGGACCGGACGGGCTGCATAACTTTTGGATAAAATGGTTTCCAAGGTCGCACGCTCGCTTGGCATCTCAATTCCAGACTGCTTTGGTGTCTGGTTCGTTACCTCAGTTCCTAACTACTGGAATAACCCACCTGCTCCATAAATCAGGTAGCACCGCGGAACCCAAAATTATAGGCCGATCACCTGTTTACCGACGGTCTATAAAGTTCTTACATCCATTTTGAAAACTAAAATTAACAAACATATTGACAGCAACTCCATCATGTCTGCCTCTCAAAATGGATGTAAGAGCGTGTCCCGCGGTACTAAGGAGCTACTCCTTATTGATATGGCCATTAGCCAACAGGTTCGTCGTTCCCGAAAGGATCTGTCGACATGTTGGATATATTATAGGAAGGCCTATGACTCAGTCCCACATACATGGCTCATGCGGGTGCTGGAGTTGTATAAAGTGGATGCAACTCTGCGCACCTTCCTGAAGTCGTGTATGAGGACATGGAGGACAGTCCTTCGCTATCCAGGATGTCGAAATATTCAGAGGAATAGCGAACCGATAAGGATCGAGCGAGGAATATTTCAGGGCGATAGTTTGAGTCCACTTTGGTTTTGCTTAGCATTGAATCCTCTAAGCACACTATTGGAGGATTCAGGTCTAGGCTATCGGTTGAGGAGAGGTAGTCAGGTTATATCGCACCTCCTCTACATGGATGACCTGAAACTTTTTGCTCCCAACAATTCACAACTGAGGGAGCTACTGAAAATTACTGAAACTTTCAGTAGCTCCATCAGGATGGAATTTGGTGTGGACAAATGTGCGGTCATGCATGTAAAGCGAGGAGAGATTATGGAATCCGTGGGAACCCAACTCACTGGTTCCATAAACCTTAGAGCCCTCTCCGCATTCGAAACCTATAAGTATTTGGGTATGTCGGAAGCGTTGGGTATCAATGTTACTGACATGAAGCAATCGTTGTAAGAACGCTTCTTTGGCCGCCTGAAAAAAGTACTTAATAGTCTTCTATCAGGCGGAAACAAGGTGCGCGCTTTCAACGGTTGGGTCATGCCGGTATTGATGTACTCTTTCGGTATACTCAAATGGACTCAAACCGAACTCGACGCCCTGGATAGGAGAGTCCGTACACTGCTGACTGCAAATCGATTGCATCACCCACGGTCATCGGTTATGAGGCTGTATATCCCGCGAAAATGTGGAGGTCGTGGCTTTTTAAACGCCAAGACCCTCCACAATCGCGAGGTATGCAGTCTCAGAGAATATTTTCTAGAAACCGACGTGGGGATGCATCGAGATGTGGTTGCGGCTGACAAGGGCCTCACTCTGCTCTCCTTGGCTAAAGAGAACTGGCGTAAACCAGTAGTGCTTGACACAAATGATCGCTTGGAGGTATGGAAGAGCAAAGAGCTTCACGGACGCTTCTTCCGAGCCATACACGGGCCGGATGTAGATTTTCAAGCGTCCGTCGCCTGGCTACGTTTCGGTGACCTCTTTGGGGAAACCGAAGGTTTTGTCTTTGCAATTATGGACGAAGTTATGATGACGAACAATTACCGGAGATTCATTGTGAAAGACGGCACAGTTGACATCTGTCGGGCATGTCACCGGCCGGGAGAATCAATTAGACACATTATTTCCGGGTGTTCTCGTCTAGCTAACGGAGAGTACTTGCATAGACACAACCTTGTAACCAGGATAATTCACCAGCAACTTGCTCTTAAATACAAACTTGTGGAATCGGAGGTGCCGTACTACAGGTATATGCCCGACCCAGTTCTCGAAAATGGCCATATCACATTGTACTGGGATCGATCCATCATCACCGACAGGACTATTGTTGCCAATAAGCCTGATATAGTGCTGGTGGATCGATCAGAGCGGCGTGCAATGATTGTTGACATAACCATTCCACATGATGAGAACCTCGTGAAAGCCGAGAAAGATAAACAGATCAAGTATCTTGATTTGGCTCACGAGGTTGTCGACATGTGGGAAGTGGATTCAGCAATCATTGTACCGATAGTCGTGACAGCCAATGGCTTAATAGCCAAGAGCCTCGACCAACACCTCAAGAGGCTCTCGTTAGGCAGCTGGATCAAGGGCTTGATTCAGAAAGCGGTACTGCTGGACACGGCTCGCATAGTCAGGAAGTTCCTCTCTCTGGAGCCCTGACCGCCGGTAGCTTGGACCCTGTTCCCGATACCGGTGGGCTACTATTTTTTATATTTTTAAATGTTTTTTTTTATTTATTTATATATAAATATTTAAAAATGTAAAAAATATGTACATATAGAAAAATAAAGAGAATAATAATATTATTATACGTCCAAGCATTACTTTCCCCCTCTGTAGCCCCAAAGTATGCGCGCATGACGTTCTCGTTGATTGATTGAGTCCATTTCATGCGCTTCACTTTTCCACCGGTAGCGGGGGCCCTATCAGAGGCCGGTGGGCCTGGAGGTCCCAAGCAGTCCGGCGGCCGGCGTCCTCCCCGTCGGCGAACAGGTGGTGGCGTCGTCGGTGGAGAGAAATACTCTTCGCTCGAGTTCGACGTAATTGCCGCGGCCGGAGTCGTAATAGCGTTCATAGTGGGGCTGGAGATCGGCGGTGGTGAGGTGGAGCTGGGCGATGAGTCCGGAGGTGGTGAGCGTGTACGTCGAGCGGCAGATCTTGTCAACGTATAATGCCACGTATTCATTTTGGCGCAATATCTGGTCGGTACCTGTCAGTCAAACCGAAGGTGAATGGACTCGGGATGTTGAGCGAGCCTGCGATCCAATACCAGAAATGGGGGCTATTACCATCTGCCCCCCCAGATTTAGCTCGTGCAGTCCCGTTGCCTAATTGGAAGTCTCCAGGGCCGGATGGGCTGCATAAATTTTGGATAAAATTGTTTCCCAGGTCGCACGCTCGTTTGGCATCTCAGTTTCAGACTGCTTTAGAGTCTGGTTCGCTACCCCAGTTTCTAACAACTGGAGTAACCCACCTGCTCCATAAATCAGGTAGCACCGCAGAACCCAAAAATTATAGACCGATCACTTGCTTACCAACGGTCTATACAGTTCTTACATCCATTTTGAAAACCAAAATTAACACACATATTGACAGCAACTCCATCATGTCTGCCTCTCAAGTTGGATGTAGGAGCGGGTCTCGCGGTACTAAGGAGCTACTCCTTATTGATATGGCCATTAGCCAACAGGTTCTTCGTTCCGGAAAGGATCTATCGACATGTTGGATAGATTATAAGAAGGCCTATGACTCTGTGCCACATACATGGCTCATGCGGGTGCTAGAGTTGTATAAAGTGGATACAACTCTGCGCACCTTCCTGATGACATGTATGGGCCAATGGAGGACGGTCCTTTGCTATCCAGGATGTCGAAATATTCAGAGGAATAACGAGCCGATAAGCATTGAGCGAGGTATATTTCAGGGCGATAGTTTGAGTCCACTTTGGTTTTGCTTAGCACTGAATCCTCTAAGCACACTGTTGGAGGATTCAGGTCTAGGCTATCGGTTGAGGAGAGGTGGTCAGGTTATATCGCACCTCCTCTATATGGATGACTTGAAACTTTTTGCTCCCAACAATTTACAACTGAAGGAGCTACTGAAAATTACTGAAACTTTCAGTAGCGCCATCAGGATGGAATTCGGTGTGGACAAATGTGCGGTCATGCATGTACAGCGAGGAGAGATTGTGGAATCCGTGGGAACTCAACTCACTGGTTCCATAAACCTTAGATCCCTCTCTGCATCCGAAACCTATAAGTATTTGGGTATGTCGGAAGCGTTGGGTATCAATGTTACTGACATGAAGCAATCGTTGAAGGAACGCTTCTTTGGCCGCCTGAAAAAAGTACTTAATAGTCTTCTATCAGGCGGAAATAAGGTGCGCGCTTTCAACGGTTGGGTCATGCCGGTATTGATGTACTCTTTCGGCATACTCAAATGGACTCAGACCGAACTTGACGCCCTGGATCAGAGGGTCCGTACGTTGTTGACTGCAAATCGATTGCATCACCCACGGTCGTCGGTTATGAGACTGTATATCCCGCGAAAATGTGGAGGTCGAGGCTTTTTAAACGCTAAGACACTCCACAATCGCGAGGTATGCAGTCTCAGGGAATACTTCCTGAAAACTGACGTTGGAATGCATCGAGATGTGGTCGCGGTTGACAAGGGCCTCACTCCGCTCTCCTTGGCTAAAGAGAACTGGCGCAAACCAGTAGTGCTTGAAACTAACGATCGCATGGAGGTATGGCAGAGCAAGGAGCTTCACGGACGCTTTTTCCGAGCCCTGCGCGGGCCGGATGTAGATTTTCAAGCGTCCGTAGCCTGGCTACGTTACGGTGACCTCTTTGGGGAAACCGAAGGTTTTGTCTGTGCAATTATGGACGAAGTTGTGATGACGAACAATTACCGGAAATTCATTGTGAAAGACGGCACAGTTGACATCTGTCGGGCATGTCACCGGCCGGGTGAATCAATCAGACATATTATTTCCGGGTGTTCTCGTCTAGCTAACGGAGAGTACTTGCATAGACACAACCTTGTAGCCAGGATAATTCATCAACAACTTGCTCTGAAATACAACCTTGTGGAATCGGAGGTGCCGTACTACAGGTATATGCCCGACCCAGTTCTCGAAAATGGCCATATGACATTGTACTGGGATCGATCCATCATCACTGACAGGACTATTGTTGCCAATAAGCCTGATATAGTGATGGTGGATCGATCAGAGCGGCGTGCAATGATTGTTGACATAACCATCCCGCATGATGAGAACCTCGTGAAAGCCGAGAAGGATAAACAAATCAAGTACCTTGATTTGGCTCACGAGGTTGTCGACATGTGGGAAGTGGATTCAGCAATCATTGTACCGATAGTCGTGACAGCCAATGGCTTAATAGCCAAGAGCCTCGACCAAGACCTCAGGAGGCTCTCGTTAGGCGGCTGGATCAAGGGCTTGATTCAGAAAGCGGTACTGCTGGACACGGCTCGCATTGTCAGGAAGTTCCTCTCTCTGGAGCCCTGACCGCCGGTAGCTTGGACCCTGTTCCCGATACCGGTGGGCTACTATTTTTTATATTTTTAAATGTTTTTGTTTTTTTTTTATACAAATATTTAAAAATGTAAATTATATGTAAGGAAGGTAAATAAAAGAAATAATAATAATAATAAAACTTTATTTCGGGTGGCATAGACCCATATAGTTGGCTTATTGACAATTATAATTTAAAACAACAGTCTTTAAAAGTACAATTCACAGCAAACAACGGCCAATAAAGCCGTTATTTGCTGTGACTTGCCACTCCCACACACGACTGTATCCAGTGTGTTTGAAGGGGACAGTCAAATCGCACAGCTATTGCGTTCAGAATGCCGTTGTTGCTATTCCGTATACGGGCCAGCAGGGAAGCTGCTTTTTTGCGCATGATGGCCTGGAAACCATCAGTGTGAGCATCAGCAAACATCCCGGATGCACTGCACCGCCACGGCAGACCCAACAACACTCTGAACGCATCATTGTACTGAGTGCGCAGGGCTCTGTAAGCTCGCTGCGTATATCTCACCCACAGGCCGCCCGAGTAGAAGGACTGGCAAAACGCTTTGAATAACGTAACCTTCACCTCTGTCGTGCATCGTGCGAACCTGCGTGCGAGCATATTAGCCCTCACCGCCAGAGCCCTGCGCTCCCTCTCGACATCCTCGTCGTCCCTAAGATCACTTGTCACAATGTGACCTAAATATTTCACGGCTTGAACCTGCTTTAGGGCCATTCCATTAAGAAATACAGGAGGCACATGGGTTGGCTGTTGTTTGCATGATTTAAATACCAAAATTTCACTCTTTTTAGAGTTATATTGTAACCCATGCGCCTCCGCATACTCCTCACAAATAGACAGTAGTTTCCTCAGTCCGCTTATGGAAGGGCTCAGCAGCACCATATCGTCTGCGTAACTAATATTGTTAAAACAAATGTCATCAATGTGACAGCCGACATGTGTGCTACTGAGCCGCTCCACCAGCTGGTCAACATAGATGTTGAACAGTAGATGTTACACGTTGTATAGAGAAGGGTTGAAGTGCAAATTTATATGCATTAGAGACATCGCAAAATATAAAAAAAGCGTAAGAAACCTATGGCAGGGGTGAGTTTTTCGAATTATATGTACATAATTAGTCCAAAAAGTCACATTGGTATTTCCTCGGAATCGGACCTAATAACACCTGATGCATGAAAGACGAGGCATTAATCACTGGGCCATCACTGTATTTAAATTATTATTAAATCCTTTTCACTAGTTTTCACAACTTCTATACACGAAGTTAAAAGAAATAGTAAATTATATTTACTTGGCTTGCATCAGGCAGTGGGGATTTCTGCTGAAATTATAAAGTGGCTATTTAAATTTTTCTCAAAGAATAAATAAACTAACTGAAGTAAAAATATTCTTTGTTCTAAAATACTAATTATTGGACGGGCAAATCGTTTTCCGTGTGTGTCAGCACTATTGACTGGAAAAACTACCAAATAACAGCGAGAATGTTATCGTAAAGAATTAGGCTGTTTCCGCGTTTTTTGCGTAAAAACCTCTGAAACTTTTTTGATATATAGATGCCGATTAGACATGATTAGACATGATATGGACACAAATGTATCCTCGTAAATGTAAAGATGTTTTCATACTGGTTGTAAATTCGGCAAACGTAGCGTGGGACGCCCTTGGGCGAGATGGAGCGACGACATTAAAAAGGTGGCTGGTAGTGGCTGGCGGAGAACTGCTCAGGATCGAGCTTGTTGGCGTGCCACGAAGGAGGCCTATGTCCAGCAGTGGACGAGTAGGGGCTGATGATGAAATTATAATTGCATATAAGTTGAGATATGAATGCTATGCAATAGCTTTAACGCGTCAGTCCCCGACTGGCACACGTCTTTTTTTATTAATTAAATTATTCTCATTCTGTACACCTCTTTAGATGAGGAAAATTCATTAATTGCCATTTTAATCAGTATGAATGAATTCTCTGATAGTAAAACAGAATTGCTATAAATATCATATTGTTATAACGAGATACTACACTTTCAGGCAGAAATCAACAACATGCGTTTCCTTGCTTTGTTGGCCCTTTGTTTCGCGGCTGTCGCAGGTATGTTTCAAACTTTATTTTAATATTTATCAACGAAGAAAGTATACATTATTTTTGACCGAACGCTAATAATTTTCGTATCATGCATTTTCTGTCGAATTGCTTCGTTTCTGTTACTATTGAAAGGATCAATCTATAAAGTACTTAAAAAGTGGTTTTAAACCCTGTTTTTCTTTTCAGCTGTTCCTTCCAATCCTCAAAGGATTGTAGGTGGTTCTATCACCACTATTAGCCAGTACCCCTCCATGGCTTCTCTCCTGTATTCAGCGGATTTTAATACGTACTGGCAGAATTGCGGTGGTACCATCCTCAACAACAGATCCATCCTCAGCGCTGCCCACTGCACCTTGTAAGTTTTATTTTATGACAATTTATTTTAAGTAAATGATGACAGATTTAACCATCTTTCAATTATTTTACAGCGGTGACCCAACTAATAGATGGCGTATCCGTATCGGCTCTAGTTGGGCTAACAGCGGTGGTGCAGTCTACATCGTGGGTCAGATCATCAACCACCCACAATACAACGGAATTACTGAAAACAATGACATCTGTATTTTACGTTCCGCCACCATCTTCGCTTTGAACAACAACGCCATTCCCGCTTCGATCGCTGGCGCCAACTACAACGTCGGTGACAACCAAGCCGTCTGGGCCGCAGGATGGGGTGATACTTACGTAAGTTTACTCCCCATCTTCAAATTGTCTTGTTTCCGCTTAGTTTGAAGATTAATATTTGATATGAATATTTATTTTTGTAGCAAGGTTCAAACGCTGGGTCTGAGCAGCTTCGTCACGTTCAATTGGTGGCTATCAACCAGATCACTTGCAGAAACGCCTACGCTATCCTTAATGTCGCTATCACCGACAACATGTTGTGCTCCGGCTGGCCCAACGGTGGTCGCGGCACCTGCCAGCGTGACTCCGGTGGTCCTATTTACCACAACGGTGTCGTTGTTGGTGTCTGCTCTTTCGGTTTTGGCTGCGCTCAACCTGCCTTCCCCGGTGTCAACACTCGCGTCTCCCGCTATACCCCTTGGATTCAAGCCAACGCGTAAGAAATAAATAAATCACTGAAATAAGCAGTTGTTGTTTAAATTTCTGTAAGTAAAATCATTTTATTCTAATACTCCGTTAAAAACAACATTTGAACATCAAAAATTATATTAGAATAGCAATGAATGTAGTCGGCCGTTCCTAACGGTAGTTTTGGTATGGGCAAGAAATTCCTCCATTAGGTACTACTTTTCTAATGTTTAGCATGTATTAATTTTATAACAAAATGCAACTTTAATAAAATTATATTTTAATTAACTAAATGTTACAGTTATGACATTATATACATGACATACATTAATTACGCGATAGGTACACGGTGCCCACATATTGAGCTACAACCACTAAAAGTACACTATTTACAATTAAAAAAGTCAGGGTATGAGTTTAACTAATTACAGAATATAAATCAATAAAATAATAATAACCAGCTTATTAATGTGACTGTGTACGTGTTTACACACACACACACCCCCCCCCCACACACACACACACGCACGCATAGGCACACGCACACACACGCAAACACACACACACACACACACACACACACACAGGTACGTTAACGGCACATGTGTGCTAGAAAAAGAACTCATTCAAATTAAATTTAATGAGTTTATTTCCAAGTAACAAGACTCATACAAAAACTTATATTAAAGAAAACAAACAAGACAACAAGCACATGTTAAAAAAAACAACACTCACAAGCACGGACAAGGTCTGTTGCATCTTTGTTGGATATAATAGCAATCTAGTCGGTAGGCGATTATCACGGGGACATGATTAACTCGCTTTTAATAAACTTGCCTCGTTAGTTCGTTGTAGTCATGGTGGCCTAGTAGTTAAAACACCAGCATCTCGAGTGTGCGAATTCGATTCCAGGTCATTCTAAGCATATCTTGGACACCAGTGACTGATTGAAAGGTGAAGAAAAACATTTTGAGGGAAGCCGGACTTTAAATCTGATATTGCTTACCCGCATTGAGCAAGCGTCGTGATTACGCTCAATCCTTCTGTGTATTAGAGGAGACCTGTGCCCTGCAGTGGGACGATAAAAGTTCGATGATGATAGTAGTTCGTTAGAAAGAAAGTTAAACTAACACCACGAACCGGGAAGGCCTTAGTGCCTATTACGCCAAAGCTCACTTACCAATGAAGGTAGGTTGACTTTTGGGGGTTTACTTTTGGGCAGTTGCATAGAGCATTCCCACACTTCCTGAATTCACCATCTGGAAGTCGAGAGCCTCTAAAAATTTTTCCCACAAAAAAAAAAAACTATGTATAAAGACATTGAAATAATTAGATTTGTGGTTTTAGTTTCCCATATCAATAAGGACAAAATTGCAGCAAGAATTAATTTCTGCTGTTAAGATAAAGTAATTTAAAATAATGGAAATTTATATTTTAATTAATCTGATAGGAGTATTTTAACAACACCGTACAATGGGTTTTATTTGCAAGGGTGGCATCGGTATTGATTTACAAAGTTTGTTCGAATCCAAGCAGGCACTTTATGTTTTGTTTTAACCGTATGGTACTGGCCTTGAATAGTACCAACCCATATCCTTCGGTGGATGTCAAAAAAGGCCACTTAGGGAACTCTCACCAGAGACGCGGGCAGCAGTGTTTCTCCTGTGGAATATCAAATTAGTGCGATCTCCAACCCACCTGCCATAGTGGGGATTATGCCAAGCCCCCCTAGCTCCGCTATTTCTGTGTTTGGTAGCGGACTCGGTTATGGCGGAGCAAGGGGTACTAAGAATCTCCGGTAGAGATCCGGCTGCCGCGCGTGCTGCGATAGACAATGACCTCTGCCCTGGTAACATTTAACATGCGCACACTACGGACCGATGAGAAGATTGTCGAACTGGAGGAAAAACTGAGCCGGTTACGCTGCGGTATTGTCGGGTTATCCGAAGAGAGGGAGAGGACTCGATAATCCTGTAGTCTGGCAACATGCTCTATTTCCGGGAAGGGGATCTGCTTGACTACTCCTAAGAACAATCTAGAATGGTATTGATTAATTTATTGCGATTCCTATACTGATCCACGACCAAGTGAGGAATGGATGATAAAGTGTGTCTAATGTAGAATCAATTGAAGACTCAACTTGTATTTGACCAAAGTTCATTTATGATTTTAACAATATGAAACTTGTTAAATACAAAATAATGATATTATGATTGTTACTAGTAATTATTATGATTATAAAACGAAAGTTAAAGAATTATAGGTATAGAAACCATTGTTAGCTATTATTGTCATTTCTTGTGTCGTTGCATGAGACTTATTTAATAGGATATTATAAATGGATATAACTTTGTTTAATTTACTATGACAAATTATTTTGACAACTAGCCTCACACTGGCAAACCCATTGTTTCGTTCCAGAATTCTAGAAAAATGACTATCATACTTGGGCACAAAAACTGAATACATCCTTCTACGCCGATAAAATTCTATCAATATGTTATCTAACAAGTTCTATTTTTCATGAACATAATTTAAATTTTCGAAATATCACGAGATCCAACCCCGCTCTCCCCTATACAATATGTAAAGAAAACCCTGTCCGATCCGTGAAGGTATTGTTAGGTATCGATAACTGATTCTACTAATGCTCACAAAGACAGGCTAAACTTAAAAAAAAATCCCCCTAAAAATAAATATTATTTCGCAAAAAGAGGTAACTTAATACATGTGCTGTAAGCAACCCTTTCCACGGGCGGCGGGGGGCAGGGCACGCAGCACCTGTGACGTGGTCGCGTCGCTATTCGCTTATAATAATACCGGTGTTGTAACTTTTTTAAAAATTACCAAATTTCGGGGAAATTGGAATTAATTCCCGGGAAAAAGGGATTATTATTTTTCAAAATTCATTAGTATTGTTACTATGATGATTATGTAAAATTTTATATTATATTTGGTCAAGTGTTTACCTAACCTTTACTATCCTTACGGGTCGGACAGGGTTCTTAACATATTGTATGTGTATTATATGTACATTAAATTACAAATTATGGCACAGGAGCGTGGTGCTATTATTTAAAAAAAAGAGAGTAGCTCTTGAAAAACTACAGACCGGTATCGCTGTTTTCTAGGGTCATCCCGAATCGTATTGCTTGCAGGTACGACGACTTCCAGCCTCCCGAACTAGCAGACCCCTGCACCTATTTAGGGGGCTGGTAGAGGGATTATCCACCCTCCGACGAGGCCTGGAGCCCCTGCTGCGGGCCGGGTGATTGGATGAGGTCTGCCTCCCTGCTCCCTTTCCGCAACCTCCTGTGAGACGACTGTTTCGCAGAAGGAAACCACCGACTCCATTACGGCTGGCAGCGACAGGTTACTGCCCACTCTGCCCAAGTATGCCGCACCGTGTCCTCGTGGCAGTCGACACAGTGATGACACCGGGAGTCCAGCTCCCTGTTTATGCAACACAGGTGCTTTCCAAAGCAACTATGGCCCGTGAGTACCTTTGTCACCCGAAACGCTAGGGAGCCGTGCCTTCTCCCGAGCCAGTCTGCTAGTACCAGCCGAATCGCTTCGATGGTGGTGAGGCCGGTAGGGCGTGAAAGTCTACCCTGTCATTCCGTCAGCAGGACCTCTCGGAGCTACGTTTCACGCTTCTCGAACTGACGCAGCATCGGACGTTCGCCACGCACCCGTGCCTCCTCACGCCACCGATACAGTGATGCAGAGACCTTTGCTTCCAGGTCCCAGAGCAGGGATTCAGTCATTAGGTAGGTCGCCCCATAAGAGATCGTGCGATACCCACACTCTGCTTCTCCTAGAATTTCTAAATAACAAACCTAACCCCCATTCGCTTGCTGTTATACTAACTTCCTTCATGTGCATTATGCATAATCTGACGGATTTCACTACTTCATGGCTCGAATTACCGGAGAATCAGACATAGGCCAAGCAATAGCTGCATCTATCGGCAGCGGTATAGGGATGAAAAGATTATCGGGTCTAGATCCCAGGCCGTTGATCCAGCCAGAAAGTTGCTGCCTCGTACAGTAATTGAGATTGTACGGTATCCCCTTATCATAATCTGTCAGCCGGACTTCCTGGTAACAATATGGGTATTTATTAAACTAGTTTGTCCATGTTTGTAGTTTATTAACTTTAACGATTTGCCCCTGAAATCAAAAAGTATATTTAAAAGATAATTGCGGATTACTTTCACTGTAAGGACCCTTCTTATATAGAGAAGGGTTGGAGTGCAAATATATAAAGCTATAGCAGTGGTGAGTTTTTCGAATTATGTGTACTACATAATTAGTCCAAACAGTCAACCTGGTGCATGAAAGACGAGGCAGTAATCACTGGGCCATCACTGTATTTAAATTATTATTAAATCCTTTTTTACTAGTTTTCACAACTTCTATACACGAAGTTAAAAGGAATAATAAATTATGTTTGCTTGGCTTGCATCAAGTAGTGGGGATTTCTGCTGAAATTATAAAGTAGCTATTTAAATAATTCTAAAGAGAAAATAAACTAACTGCAGTAAAAATATTCCTTGTTATAAAATACTAATTATTGGATGGGCAAATCGTTCTCCGTGTGTGTCTGCACTATTGACAGGAAAAACTACCAAATAACAGCGAGAATGCTATCGTAAATAATAAGACTTTTTCTGAGTTTTTTGCCTAAAAACCCTCGATACTATAATATACCTTGATAACTGTTTTTTAATTAGATTGATGCCGATTAGACATGATATGGGCACAAATATATCTTCGTAAATGTAAAGATGTTTTCATACTGATTGTTATTCTTATTTGGCATTTATACTCATAAATTACTAAAAAAATATATATTAAAAATGTCGCATGTAAAACAAGACGTACCGTACGATCTATGTATTTTTAACTATATCGTTAATCCTTTTGACATTTTTTAACAGTTTCGTAAATAGCTGGTTTTTTAAGAATTGGCTTAGATGTGTACCATAAACGAAAACAGTGGAAACAAGATATAGATATCGATTAACAAGTTTGATATGTAGTTGTAAATGGAGGGTTAGCAGCAGATCTGATTTTTTGATTTGCCTTGTGGTTTGTCTTTTCAACATTCGACATAAACGTGTTGAAATTATTAATTTTCTATTGTAACATTGCCCCGGGAGCTAAATCGCATACCTAAGTAAGCAAGGATCTTCGAACCTAGCGTAACCAAACCTTGGGTATCCAAATTATTATATATGACGGCGCGCTGATTATATTTATGAAGATTAATAAGAAAGATCACAACTCAATTTAATCAATATTGTTTTAGTCGACTCCATTCGAGTAATATTAAAATATGAGCTGGTAACCCTGAATAGAGTAGTAGGCGTGATTTGAAGGGGTGACGACTGTCATATCATTGACAGCTGCCGTTCTGTTTCAATCTGTGATTATCATTGTAATCCCTTGATATTAAAGTGATCTAAGTGTCTGTACAGTTAAAATAATGAGAAACGAACATCACATTCTAGTTATTTTTCAGTGTTTTATCGAAATACCGCCCACGATCGATGAGAATCATGGGATGAGAAGACACTTCAACTATCCTGAATTTCGGCCTCGCCTTCGTGACGGTTTTCCCCCGTCATATACATATATGTACAATCAGCTGTAGAAGTCCATTCCCACCTTAAAGACTACTGTCGCCTGCGCTAAACCGGCCACGCATACTAACGCATTATTTTTATTATCGCAGTCTTCATCTTACTATAAAGTAATGCAAAATTTCGTTACTTCATTTGAAGTTAAGTTAGCGGCCGCACTTAACAATGGTCTATCATAAGCGAGCGATTGTGGGTTCGATCCTTAATAATGGCAAATCTTTTTGTTGTTTCATATAATTTAAAATTATGATAACTGATTTGTATTTTAAAGTAAAAATGTTTGCAAAGAATATTTAAACGAATAGGAAAATTTACTAAATATTTATACCAAAATAGGATTTTATTATATGTTTTAGTTTACTATAGATGTAATATAATAAAAAATATATAAAAATAAAACAATAAGCATATTATAATGCAATATATTATAAAGTTATATATTATTCGGTATAGATATACTTATACTAATAAATGAAACAAACGTTGAAATGGCAGCATTGTAATATTTTATATAAAAGTAATCCTTGACAAACTTATGATATTATTATGGTAAAAAATATAAAAAACATTTTTGGTTTTTAGATATGAAAGTTATAGTATTACATGTTATCATTAAAGAGGTTATAGCTTAATTATTCATTTTCTTAAAGAAAAGAGGATTGAAGCTTAACCTGAATATTATTACAATCATAAAATAATCTATACTTAGAACACAAAACAGTGCTTATTACATTTACAATTTTTTTGCGTGTATAGCATGATAGTAGTGCTGCCATCCTGCAGTGCATTTTTTCGGAGTTTGAAGGCATTAGATTATAATCTTCAAGCGCTTTCTTAGTTCAAATTAAACGAACTTATTTCTTATCGAATTCCGAAATTATTGTTTTTATAATTTACCAAAAGTAATTTGTATTGAAACTGCAAATGGCGACATCTGTTAGCCATTAAGCCAACCGAACATATTACTGTCACTTAGCTAAATTACTTTACGAGTTGGTTTAGAGTCCGTTATTAGGATATATAATTTTATTTAAAACACTCTGTAGGACACTTCTGCACTGTGATTGTTATAAATTGTTTTTTTTTTGTTTTTGTTTAGCTCGATAAGTGTCCACCGGTCTTGCCAGTTTATTTTTAAACCACAAATGCAACCTCCCTTCTTCGCATGATTTAAAAGTTTATTCAACGGTAAATATTGTTGTATCGTTCCACTTGTCTCGACACATAAGCCACCTTCGTCTTCCAACCTCTTGACTTTGGCTTACAGTATTTCTCTAAAACAATAACAATTTTATTACACACTTGCAACAAACGATTGGTTTGCACCTTGCCCAAATAATAATAAAAACAACTTACACAAAAGCCGGTTTCATATATGATATTTGAGATATATTGCTGCATATGCCTGCATATTGATAAAAAAGTAAAACTAATAACACGAACTCGTAACTACATATATGTTCACCAACCAACAACAGCTAAGAAATATTATTTGAGTTATTGTAGTTAATAATAGTTATTGTAGGTAGTGGAATATTTTTTGTTCAGTTTGTTTCAAATCTACCGTCAACTTTTTATAATGACTCTAATATAGAAAAAATCTTAAAATAAAGTATCATCGTTAAGTTGCGGATCGGTATTTTTACATATTTTTGTTGTCAGCATTCATAATTCATCAATAAACATTTCAAAAATATTTTGTAAGTTATTAGATTTGAACTCGAACCACCTTGAATGCCTATCAAGGCGAGGACCGCTAGGCTATTTCAACACTTACTGTGAAAGTTGAAATTAGTAAGTAGTACCTAACAATCATAAGCGGGCAGTAAGTTGTCAATGTGTATCAAACTTTATTATAGAAGAAGGTCGTAACTGCAACTATTGCTTGGACATAGTTTTGTGAGATTGTAACTCGACTTTTGGTCTTGACTGTACATATATAAGCGTGCAAGGTCGGAGGACCCTCGTTGAGAAAGAAGTTATTTACTACCTAAAATAAATAAGTTCATGTATGTTCATATAAGTATATGTATGTTGACAAAAATTCAGAAAGAAGACTAAGTAAAAATGAAGTAATAGGACGTTGGGTCGGAATTTCAACTGGACGAAATCGCGGGCTCAAGTTAATTTGGAGAGAGCATAACCCTTTTTCCTTGCTTTACGATTCCTACCAATTGAGTAAAGGAACCTCGTTAAAAATCTATTAGTTATTATTTACCTTGTAAAACAACTTATCTGAGTATGTACGTACTTGAAAGAGCTTTTTAAGCTATTGCATAGCTTCTATCGCTGGCCTTGAGCGTGGAAACCGAATCCAGAAATTCCGTAACGAATGTGTGTTTGTGTGTGTGCGACTATATCTTTTGATAACAATTTATAGATTTTCAAAAAGAGCATGCATATTGCAGGGCGCGTACTCAGTTCTACATATTTAACAAGTTAATGATTGTCGCGATGTCCTATACTTGCGATTAATTTTCAGTAGGTCTTCAATAAGATGTAGAATTATAAAATACAAAACAGTTCGTTACGATGCGGCCGACACCAGTTTTTTGATATTTCGACATGGGTGTCGTGACAGGGGTTTTGGTGGGTGCTGATCACGAAATAGACGTCAGTTTTGAAATCCAAGACGGTCGACATCAAATTTCATGATATTTTGACTTGGTTGTCGCGACTGGAGTTTTCGGGGGCGCTGATCACGAAAAAGATGTCATTTTTGAAATCATAGTTCATGATATTTTGACATGGGTGTTGTGACAAGGATTTTCGGGGGCGCTGATCACGAAAATGACTTCATTCTGAAGGTATTGCATAGCTTCCATCTCTTTATGAAAGTCAAACATAAAACACTGAATCGCTAAATCGCCATGTTTCGCACTCTTTTAATGACGTTACTGGTAAAAAATAAATAAATTACAAAATGGAAAAAAAAAACAACAAACGTATACGTTAATTGGCGGAATAATCATTTATTTAATAAAAAAAAACAATTGTTCTCTTATCGGTCACCACGCTCAAAAAGTGTAACTTGAATTAATATCAATGAAAAAAAAAACAAAGGAAAAATAATGCATAAATAAAATAAATAAATAATAATTGCATATAAGTTGATAAAAAATGCTATACAATAGCTTTACCGTGGCAGTCCCCGAGTGGCACACGTCTTTTTTATTAATCAAATTATTATCATTCTGTACACCTCTTTAGATGAGGAAAATTCATTAATAGGCAATTTAATCAGTATGAATGGATTCTCCGATAGTAAAACAGAATATAAGCTATAAATATCATATGGTTATAACGAGTTACTACACTTTCAGTCAGAAATCAACAACATGCGTTTCCTTGCTTTGTTGGCCCTTTGCTTCGCGGCTGTCGCAGGTATGTTTCGAACTTTATTTTGATATTTGTCAACCAAGAAAGTATACATTATTTTTAACCGAACGCTAATATTTTTCGTATCATGCATTTTCTGTCGAATTGCTTCGTTTCTATTACTATTGAAACGATTCAATCTGTAATGTACTTAAAAAGTGATAACTTTAAAATCCTACTTTTCTTTCTAGCTGTTCCATCTAATCCCCAAAGGATTGTAGGTGGTTCTGTCACCACTATAAGCCAGTACCCCTCTATAGCTTCTCTCCTATACACATGGGATTTTAATACGTACTCGCAGCGTTGCGGTGGTATCATCCTCAACAACAGATCCATCCTCAGCGCTGCCCACTGCACCTTGTAAGTTTTATTTTATGAAAATTTATTTTAAGTCTTATATGATGACAGATTTAACCATCATTTAATTATTTTACAGCGGTGACCCAACTAATAGATGGCGTATTCGTATCGGCTCTAGTTGGGCTAACAGCGGTGGTGCAGTCTACATCGTGGGTCAGATCATCAACCACCCACAATACAATGGAATTACTGAAAACAATGACATCTGTATTTTACGCTCCGCCACCGCCTTCGCTTTGAACAACAACGCCTTCCCCGCTTCGATCGCTGGCGCCAACTACTACGTCGGTGACAACCAAGCCGTCTGGGCCGCAGGATGGGGTGATACTTACGTAAGTTTACTGCCCAACTTCACATTGTCTTGTTTCTGCTTAGTTTGAATATTTAAAAATGTGATTATTTCTGTTTTGTAGCAAGGTTCAAATGTTGGGTCTGAGCAGCTTCGGCATGTCCAAGTGGTGGTTATCAACCAGATCACTTGCAGAAACGCTTACGCTGTCCGTCAAATCGCTATCACCGACAACATGTTGTGCTCTGGCTGGCCCAACGGTGGTCGCGACCAGTGCCAGGGTGACTCCGGCGGTCCTCTTTACCACAACGGTGTCGTTGTTGGTGTCTGCTCTTTCGGTTTTGGCTGCGCTCAGGCTGCCTTCCCTGGTGTCAACACTCGCGTCTCCCGCTATACCCCTTGGATTCAAGCCAACGCGTAAGAAATAAATAAATCACTGAAATAAGCAGTTATTGTTTCAATTTCTGTAAATATCACATGCAATCCCTTTTCGCAAAATTAGTAACGTAGAACCGAAGTCAAATAATTTATTCTAATACTTCGTTTTATAGAACATTTGAACGTCAACAATTATATTAGAACTAGCTGCGCCACGCGGTTTCACCCGCGTTTTTTTTATATGTTGCAGCGTGATATTATATATCATAAAGCCTTCCTGGATTAATGGGGTATCCAACACAAAAAGATTTTTTCAAATGGGACCAGTAGATTCCTGATATTAGCACATTCAAATTCAGCTTTATATATTTGATTCGTGGATTAAGTAGTTACATTTTATTTTAATTTTATTGTTAAATTTAAATATTGCAATTCTGTTTTAATTTTGATTGTATTTTTATTGTTAATATTATTTCTTCTACAATTTTTGTTTTAGTTTGGATGAATCTTTTTCATGTTTGTTGCTATTTTATATACTATTTCTATGGACCATGGTCTGAAAATAAAATTTATTATTATTATACAACGTGTAACAAAAAGGGTATATACATACCAAGGGCATGGAATCTTTAGATGATATCAAACGATATCGGAAGGGTTTCAACTAAAAATAAAATACTCAAAAAATTGGTACCAAATTTTCGGTTTCGTGTGTTTCTTAAAAGAAAATCATAACAAACGTGGCAGCACACTACATATGTTAATAACTACTCGTTACCCGTCACGTTACTTGCCAAAATCCGATAAATGTCTTCAATATCTCTGTGCCACTAGTATGATAGTAGCCTATCACTGGCGGTGTTTTTCCTCATAACTTCCTAACATAAAGAGATAGAATTAAAAAACCCTTCCAATATCGTTTGATATCATGTAAAGATGCCATGCCTTTGTTATGTATATACCCTTTATGTTACACGTTGTATATTAGTATAGATACAAAATGAATGCAGCCGCCCGTTCCTAAAGGTAGTTTTGGTATGGCCAAAAATGTTTCCGTGAGGTACTATTTTTATAATAATTCTGTAACATAATGCATCTTAAATAAAATTACTATAATATTATAGTACTGTAAAAGAATTAAAATTAATTAATGAAACCATGACACTATAATACATCACATACATTATTTGACAGCCTCCGTGGTGTAGCGGTAGCGAACGCGGCCGTTGCGCAAGGAGGCGCGGGTTCGACAGTGCAAGTATTTGTATGCATGAATATGAATATTTGCACTGGTCTGGTCGTGCCTCGGAAAGCACGTTAAGCCGTTGGTCCCGGCTGCCATGCGAAAATCTAGTGGCAGTCGTTACGGGTTGTTGGAGCCCTCAAAAGTCTAACAATTGGTCTAACTGCAATGGTTAGATATCGCTTTCGGGTTGTGGAGGTCAGACGGCAGTCGCTTAACGGAAAATATCGAAGTTTAGCCAAATTCAGCAGTTAGACTGGTAAAGCGGACCCCAGATTCCAAAGCTGAAAAAGCTGCGGATGCGACTGGGATTAACGCTGAGATGATGATGATGATGACATACATTAATTACGCGATAGATACACGGTGTTCACATAACTAGTTACAATCACTAAAAGTACACTATTTACAATTAAAAAAGTCAGGGTATGAGTTTCAGCAATTACAGAATATAATTCGATAAAATAAAAAATTCCAGTTTGTTAATGTATCTGTGTGTGGGTGTATAGAAACACTCACTCACACAGAAACGTTAACTGCACATGTGCTAGAAAAAGAACTCATTCAAATTAAATTAAATTAGTTTATTTCAAAGTATGTAATAAGACTCATACAAAGATGAGAAGAAAGAGACAAGTTATATCAAAGAAAACACACAAGACAACAAGCACAGTTTAAAAAATCTAACACACACAAGCACAGATTAAGTCTGTTGAAGCATTGTTGGATATAAGAGCAATCGAGTTGGTAGGCGATTATCACGAGGATACGATTAACTCGCTTTTAATAAATTAGCCTCGTTAGTTCGTTGTAGTCGTGGTGGGCTAGAACCTAGTTAAAACACCAGCCTCTCAAGTATGAGTGTGCGGATTTGATTCCAGGTCAGGCAAGTACCGATGTAACTTTTCTAAGATATATGTATGTACTTTCTAAGTATATCTTGGATGCCAATGGCTGATTAAAAGGTGAAGGAAAACATCTTGTGGAAACCTGGCCTTTAAGTTTGAAATCGCTAACCCGCACTGAGCAAGCGTGGTTATTACGCTGAATCCTTTTTTGTATGGAGGAGACCTGTGCCCAGCAGTGGGACGATAAAGGGTTGATGATGATGTTAGTTCATTAGAAAGAGAGTTAAATTAAAACCATTTCATTCTATCCAACGCAGTTGAAATTTTACATGTTGATTCTTTTTGAAGACATTCACATCAAGATGTTTATTATGGTTAGCCTGATTCTTCACCCAGAACTCTTTAATAGTCCACGGTACAAATACGAAATTTTACACAAGCATATTATTACAATAGTTTGTATAATACACAATTTTGATCTGGCTACTGCACCCATTATTAACTTCAGACCATGGGACTCATCATAGGTCAACAGTAAAACAGGAATTTGTAAACACTTTTTATATCTGTTATTATGTTTTTAAGGTTCCGTACTTATTGTGCATGTCCACGAATAATGTCAAAACTGAAGCTTGGTACCGATATGTAAATCGATTACGCCAACAAAGTGGTAAAATAGAAAGTGTGAAAAAAATTATACCACACACGTAAAGCGGGAGAAATTATGTTTTTCTTTTCAAGCTTAACGTGTGATACATTTTATATACGTGTGAGATATTTTTTGAATAAATATTTAAAAACTAGCTTTCCGCCCGCGGCTTCGCCCGCGCGGATTTCGGTTATATCGCGCTTTTTAGATTTCCCTCGGGAATATAAATTTTTTCCGGGATAAAAGGTAGCCTATGTTCTATCAAAATCGGTTGAGAGGTTTAAACGGGAAACCGTAACAGACAGACTTGCATGTAATAATGTCATTATTACTATAGACGTCGTTTGCATTTGAGACACTCATCTCCGATCATAATGCCGTAATTTTTTTTCGGGTCATCATCATCACTATGTTCTCTCCCGTTCTGGGCGGAGCGGAAGGGCGTTTCAGACTTTTAATTATTAAAACTAATCCGCGTTCCTTCATAGGAACTTCTCCTTCGAGCACCCCAATGCCCTGGTAGGCATCGGAGTCAGTCGACCTCGTCAGAGTGTGCTAATATATCTTTGAGGTACGCGTGAAACATAAGGTACCGATGACTTCGGCCTGGTCCATAACGGTCGGTGATTCGACGATCAGGGCATCTCTAGGAGCGACTAGGGGCGCAAAAGCGCAAAGATTGATTCTCCCTCACGCGGTCCGCCTCCCTTTTTTCTTCTCTTCCATGCTTCGCAAAACACACAGTCTGACATAAGAAAAAATGCTCCATGCATTTTTTCTTATGTCGGACTGTGTAACTTAAGACACTCAAAGGTTATCGACTTATATTGTGGCATATTCATCATCATGCGTTATATATGAGTGCAAATGACAATGATTTAAAAACAAACAGTGAAAAAAAAAAAAACGCTTGATGTTATTAATAAAAAAAAAAAAGAAAAATGCTGTATGTATGTGTAACTGTAAGTTTCATTACTATAAATATGCTAGTGTGCGACTGCGGACCCCAGACTCCAAAGCTGAAAAGACTTCGGATGCGACTGGGATTAACGCTGGGATGATGATGATGATGATGATGCTAGTATGTAAAAAGGCACAGAGTTCAGACGGTTGCAAGTATAAGATTTTAAAGATCTTCGGAAACAAAAATTAACTCATATCGTAACTAAGTTCATGAATATCTGTTTGATTGGGGGTGTTTATCCTGATGAGATGAAGAACGCAATTATATGTCCTATTTATAACTCGGGAAGTCATTTGGAATATTCAAACTATAGACACATAGCCTAAGTCTAGCTTCGACAGGTTACTGAAAAAAAATTGAAAAAGAAAAGAAAATGTTTCTAAAGGCTTACGAAATATTTATTTCTCAAAGAATGGAGGTACTGTAGGTATATCACCTATCTTTATCCGATTTTGTGCTACTGCCCTGGTGACTTCTCTGTTCATTATGTTTGGTGAATACATGAATCTGCATTTTCAAGTTCACAGAAGTTAGCAAGAGTCACATCTATCTGTGCATTTAGAGATAGGAGTATCGTCACCAACTACAGACGAAATTGTTTATTAAAATTGTCTGTTTGTTAAAATTGTTTGAGGGTTTTGTTTAAGAACACACATGTACTACACCCCATCTTAGGCATATATTAGGTAGGTAGGTACACGACAAGACATATTTATCACTGGTTAACGAATCCAAATTCATTGTGGTACATAACATATGTATCTATGTGATTCATTTAATAGTAAACGATAGACTCAATCTACACGGATTTCTCGAAAGCTTTCGATCGGGTTAATTATTTTGTATTAGGTACTTATATACTAAACAATATCTGGAGTGCCCCAAGTCTCTTATTAGGGCCTATTGGTATTTTTTGGTAATCGTAAATGATATGCTAATTAAAATTAAAAGCAAATGAAAACATAGGTGTCTCAAATAATCATGACTTCGAGACCCTTCAGTCTGATATTAAAATAATTGTAGAATCGTGGGATAGAGTTGACGTCACGAAATACCAAAAAATATTAGCCTTTTATTTTGTAATTAAAAATTTTATACTTTCAAAAATAATAAAAACAATTAATTAAGACTACAATATCTGAGTAGTAGTAGTGGATAGGGGTGCGTGATCTAGGTGTTATGTTGATTCTCAATATAAAAATTGAAAAATAAATTAAAGTCGTTTATGCAAATTAGGTGGAGAATTAGCACTTTTGGAACGTCGAAATTACAAAAATAAGTCCCCCAAAACTATTAAAGCACTAGCTTTCGCTGGTAAAAAGAAATAGCGAAATAAACTCCCCAGCTGGATAGCTCAAAACTAACAAATAAAGAACAAAATGCACTTAATTTATATTTAATTGTATTGGTGAATAAGGGAATCGGATCCATTGACAGAAACTTAAACAATAAATGCTATTTTCCATAATTAATTAATTTCTTATGCGTTAGATTGGATCCAAGCGGTGAAGCGGGAGACACGAGCGTTGACGCCGGGGAAGGCAGCCTGACCGCAGCCAATACCGAAAGAGCAGACACCAACAACGACACCGTTGTGGTAAAGAGGACCGCCGGAGTCACCCTGGCACTGGTCGCGACCACCGTTGGGCCAGCCGGAGCACAACATGTTGTCGGTGATAGCGATACCACGGATAGCATATGCATTTCTGCAAGTGTTCTGGTTGATAGCCACCATCTGGACGTGACGAAGCTGCTCAGATGAGGATCCGCCAGACTGCATAAAAGATATTTAGATATTAAAGTTTGAACAAAAATTACAGAAAGACGACAATTTCTTGGGTAGTGAACTTACGGCAGTGGTACCCCATCCTGCGGCCCAGACGGCTTGGTTATCACCGACGTTGTAGTTGGAGCCTGCGATGGAAACAGATTGCACGTTGTTGTTGAAAGAGAAGGTGGTGGCGGAGCGTAAAATACAAATGTCATTGTTCAAAGTATTTCCGTTGTATTGCGGATGGTTGATGATCTGGTTGACGTTGTGGACAACACCACCACTGTTAGCCCAAGTGGAGCCGGTACGGATACGCCACCTATTGGCTGGGTCACCACTGTAAAAGAATTAAAAATTATAATTAAAACTGTCCCCATATAAGACTAAGCAAATGCTGTTGTCCTAAAACAAAACTTACATAGTGCAGTGAGCAGCGCTGAGGATGGATCTGTTGTTGATGATGGTACCACCGCAAGTTTGCCAGAACGTAGATAAGTTCCATGAGAACAGGAGAGAAACTATGGAGGGGTACTGTCCAATAGTGGTGACAGAACCACCTACAATCCTTTGGGGATTTTTAGGAACGGCTAGAAAGAAAAATAGGGTTGAGATGTTACCACTTTTAAAGTACCTACTTTTTTGATTGAAACGTTTCAACAGTAATATAAATTAAGCAATCTTATAGCATGATACGATGAATTATATATACATATATACAAGGCTAGAGTGAATAGGCTCCTATTAATAAACCATCGCCCTTTACCATTAACGATTGCATCACTGCTTACCACCAGGGACGATTGCGGTCAAGCAGTAGTTTATAATAATAAAAAATACATGTATGTCACAATAGAGAACGGTCCTTCACTATCCAGGATGTCGAAATATTCAGAGGAATAGCGAACTGATAAGGATCCAGCGAGGTATATTTCAGGGCGATAGTTTGAGTCCACTTTGGTTTTGCTTGGCCTTGAATCCTCTCAGCACATTACTGGAGGATTCAGGTCTCGGCTATAGGCTGAGGAGAGGTGGTCAGGTTATATCTCATCTACTCTACATGGATGACCTAAAACTATTTGCTGCCAATGATTTGCAGCTGAGGGAGCTACTGAAAATTACTGAAACTTTAAGTAGCGCCATCAGGATGGAATTCGGTGTGAACAAATGTGCGGTCATGCATGTACATCGAGGAGAGTTTGTGGAATCCGTGGGAACCCAACTCGCTGGTTCCATAAACCTTAGAGGCCTCTCCGCATTCGAAATCTATAAGTATTTGGGTATGTCGGAAGCGTTGGATATCAATGTTACTGATATGAAGCAATCCTTGAGTGAACGCTTCTTTGGCCGACTGAAAAAAGTACTTAATAGTCTTCTATCAGGCGGAAACAAGGTGCGCGCCTTCAACGGTTGGGTTATGCCGGTTTTGATGTACTCTTTCTGCATACTCAAATGGACTCAGACCGAACTTGACGCCCTGGATCAGAGGGTCCGTACATTGCTGACTACAAATCGATTGCATCACCCACGGTCATCGATTATGAGATTGTATATCCCGCGAAAATGTGGAGGTCGAGGCTGTTAAAAACGCTAAGACCCTCCACAATCGCGAGATATGCAGTCTCAGGGAATATTGCCTGAAAACTGACTGACGTTGACAAGGGCCTCACTCCGCTCTCCTTGACTAAAGAGAACTGTCGCAAACCAGTAGTGCTTGAAACTTACGATAGCATGGAGGTATGGCAGAGCAAGGAGTTTCACGGACGCTTTTTCCGAGCCCTACACGGGCCCGATGTAGATTTTCAAGCGTCCGTAGCCTGGCTACGTTTCGGTGACCTTTTTGGGGAAACCGAAGGTTTTGTCTGTGCAATTATGGACGAAGTTATGATGACGAACAATTACCGGAGATTTATTGTGAAAGATGGCACAGTTGACATCTGTCGGGCATGTCACCGGCCGGGGGAATCAATAAGGCATATTATCTCCGGATGTTCTCGTATGAATAATTCACCAGCAACTTGCTCTTAAATACAACCTTGTGGAATCGAAGGTGTCGTACTACAGGTATAAGCCCGACCCCGTTCTCGAAAATGGATCACTGTACTGGTATCGATCCATCATCACTGACAGGACTATTGTTGCCAATAAGCCCGATATAGTGCCGGTGGATCGATCAGAGCGGCGTACAATGATTGTTGACATAACCATCCTGCATGATGAGAACCTCGTGAAAGCCGAAAAAGATAAACAAATCAAGTATCTTGACTTGGCTCACGAGTTTGTCGACATGTGGGAAGTGGATTCAGCAATCATTGTACCGATAGTCGTGACAGCCAATGGCTTTATAGCTAAGAGCCTCGACCTACACCTCAGGAGGCTCTCGTTAGGCAGCTGGATCAAGGCTCGCATCGTCAGGAAGTTCCTCTCTCTGGAGCCCTGACCGCCGGTAGCTTGGACCCTGTTCCCGACACCGGTGGGCTACTATTTTCTATATTTTTAAATGTTTTTATGTCTTTTATTAAAAATGAAAATTATATATATGTTAAGTAAATAAACGAAATAATAAAAAATAAGAAAAACATGGCCTTGGTATATTTTAAAAATAAAGTTTACTTTCTTAGTTGATAAACATTAAAAGTACGAAACATACCTGCTACAGCTGCGAAGCACAGGGCTAACAAAGCAAGGACACGCATGTTGTTGATTTTTCGCCGACAAGTGTCTGGCGGTTCGTTATAAGTCTATGGTATTTATAGCATATATTCGTAGGGATTAAAATGTTTATGACTTTCCAAATCTAAAGAGGTGTACATGTGTGTACACGTGTAAGTGAGTGAAATTTAATTCACTATTTAATTAAATTATTATACTTAATTAAATGAGAAAATAGTAGAAGCGTAAATATTGGATACTTCCAATAATAACTACTAATACTAATACTTTCCATAATATGCAGCTTCTACGCTGTAAATAACTACGAGTCTTTTGTTTTTTAAGCGAAATTCCTTAACACCGCTTGCAATAGATATAAAATATAGAAGAAGAGAGTTTAAACGCTCTCTTTATATGACTCTCACTCTCTACCGTCTGTCTCATTTATATAAAAACAAGTGTGCCTACGTGCGAGTGAACAGATGGGCATTGTGCGCTTCGTATACTATAATCTTCAGATTATAAACGCGTGCTCGTTAGAACTCATTTGTTTATAAGAAGAATAGTAAAGTGTAAAGTTATGAAACATGCCCATCAACATCTACATGTATTGTCTCCTGTTTTCGTTTATCGAAAACAACCTGTAAAAAGTAATGCTTAACAAAACTTGTAAACATCTTCAATAGGTGAAAGAAATAGTTTGCGAAACAATGACAATACAGGTTATATATTTCGTAGCCACTAGTTACATCAGCCATTTAGTCAATCACCTGGTCGTTGGAAGTAGTGTTCGCGTCGCTTCGTTCTCTCGGGTCGCACGCGGTCAAATTTCTAACCTAAAACCACAGTATAAAAATCATACAGTAGGTCGACGCCTTTGATCTCGTGTAAAATGCCGACATCGTCTAGACAGTAACGCATCGGCCAGGGTTGTCAAAAATAAACAATATTTGTGAAATTATTTATTTATTGCAGATCAACATCGATGGCTGTATTATATTTAACTAATTTGCTATTTTTACTAAGGGAACAACTCGAGTCAGATTTAAGTTATTTGGATGGCATTTTCGTAACCAGCACCCCAATCCACCTCGGAATTAACACCCATATCATATTAATATACATTTAAATTGGCGTCCGCCATCTTGGATTTCAAAAAGGGTGACTTTTTTGTAACAAGCACCCCAATTATACTTAAAATTGACACTCATATCAAATTATAAAAAAATGACGTCCGCCATTTTGGACGTCAAAAAGGATGGCTTTTTCGTAACGAGCACCCCAATTATACTCAAAATTGACACTCATATCAAATTATAAAACAAACAAATAAAAAACAAACACGCGTTAGCCTTTAATGATATATACCGAGCTGCGAACATCGTTTTCTTCGCAGCTCGGGTGCCGCTTACCTGCGTCTCGTCCCTCACACCCCGCACGATTGCTCTGTCTAGACGTCTTCGTTGGACGACTGTATGATTTTTAGACTGTGCTAAAACGATAATTTATTGAGTATCATTCACGTCGTTAGTTGAACAGCCGCCGTATGATTAAATGACTAGGCGGTTAGCTAAACAACTAATTAAACTTATAATTTACACGATTTGTATTTACAAAACTTCCAAAATAAAAGTATTGCGACTTGTTATACAACATTATTATTTGTTTAAGCGAAACCCGAAACACGTGTCTAGTATTTTTAAGTACAGAATCTATGTACAAAATTTCAAAAAGATATTATGAATAACCATAAACTTATGAGCTTCGAAGGACCACGCTCTGCTCGGGCGGGCGAGCGGTGCATTGAACTCTGGCATCAGCTGGCGAGGGCTTGCGCAGTACTATGACCTATCGTAAGCTGCGTGGCGCACTCGGTCACCACACTGCGACAATTTTTAAATGTATTAGGGAAAAAATATAACATGGTGTAAACATGATTGGAATTGATCCAGTTGCTTATTCTGAACAAACTATATTCAGGTTTCGCATAGCCAAAAAATAACGCTGTATCTTTATATATATAATTCTGCTGTACGTGTGTATGTCATTGAACTCCTCCTAAACGGCTTGACTGATTTAAATGAATTTTTCTGTATGCGTTTGAGTGGTGCCCTGAATGGTTTAGATTCACAAACCAGCCCGGCAGATAGCGCTGATTGCTTGAAAAAGCGTGTGATCTCGGAAAAGTTGTTTCGTCTTCTCCTACAGTTTTATGCTACCCTGGTACCTTGCACCTCTACAAACTAGGCACAATAAAAGTTCTTCCATGTAATTATTATGGTTTAATGATGAATGCGCTTCATTGTTTCGGCTTCTCCTACACTTTGGTGCTACCCTGGTACCTTGCACCTCCACAAAGTAGGCAAAATAAAACTTCTTCCATGTATCTATAATTATTATCTTTTTCATAAACGACTGAACCGATTTTGTTGAAAATTGGTAGGTAGAGGTAGCTAAGAACTGGGAGAAGGATATAGGATACTTTTTATCCCGTACCCGTCTTTCCCGTGGGAATGAATGAGCTTCATTGTTTCGACTTCTCCTACAGTTTTGTGCTACCCTGGTACCTTGCACCCCCACAAAGTAGACAAAATGAAATTTCTCCTATGTATTATTATTGTGATTTAATGATGAAATGTTACAAGCCAATTTACAAGGTGAAGGAAAACATCTTAAGGAAACCTGGACTTTTAAGTCTTAAATCGCCAACCCGCCAATAGCAAGCGTGGTGATTACGCTCAATCCTTCTCCTTATGAGGGGAGAGCTATGCCCAGAAGGGGGACGATAAAAAAAGTTGATGTTGATGAGCTTCATTGTTTCGGCTTCTCCTACACTTTTGTGCTACCTTGGTTCCTTGCACCTCCAGTAGGCAAAATAAAACTTCTTCCATGTATTTATTATCTATAATTATTATATATACCTACAACATTATTTTTCAAGAAAGGTTGAACCGATTTTGTTGAAAATTGGTAGATGGAGGTAGCTAAGAACTAGGAGAAGGACATAGGATACTTTTTTATCCCGTTTCCGTCTTTCCAGTGGGAATGAATGAGCTTCATTGTTTCGACTTCTCCTACAGCTTTGTGCTACCCTGGTACCTTGCACCCCCACAGACAAAATGAAATTTCTTTTATGTATTTATTATTGTGATTTAATGATGAAATCTTACAAGCCAAACAAGGTGAAGGAAAACATCTTAAGGAAACCTGGACTTTTTTTAGTCTTAAGTCGCCAACCCGCATTGAGCAAGCGTGGGATTACGCTCAATCCTTCTATGCCCAGCAGGGGGACGATAAAAAAAGGTTGATGATGAGTTTCATTGTTTCGACTTCTCCTACACTTTTGTGCTACGCCCTAATTTAAAAATAAGATCATGTGTGCCTTTAAAGCGGAACAAAGTTCGCCGGGTCAGCTAGTATGGGTATAAAATCAAAATAATATGTTACAACCAGTATGAAAACCTCTTTACACACAGACAGATAGACATTATTTCCTTATCATCTTCAATTATTATTATCAGCAAAAATCCAAAAATTAATCTTTTATCTACTGAGCTGACAGGTGCATGCACCTGCGGTTTCACGATGGACGACAATGTGCATCACGTTTCGAGTAGTCGACATTGCTCGGGAGGTTCCTCCGTCATCATGCTGTCAATGATATTGTGCGGAGGGCATTTTTATCGGCTGATATCCCCTGTGTGCTGGAACCTCTGGATCTGCACAGGACGGACGGGTACCCTGGTACGTTGGAAAAACGGCACGTACTTATTGGACAGTGCAGAAATAGAGTTGCTAAAAAAATAAGCAGTGGTGGTGCATATGCGTTTAAATAAAAACATAAATTCGTACAAAGTACATATATTTAATCTCAAAACTACCATTAGCTGTAAAATTATTTTGTTGAACATCATATAGAAAAATTACTTCACTTAATATGTTACCAATAGAATATTGAGTTAAAGCTCGGGTATATCTACATAAAAAATTGGCAGATTCATCCCACATATAATTTTTTTTTTCTCTATCCACAATTTTATCTCTCTCTACTGTTTATATTTTGTATGTATGTATTTATTATAATATTTTAATACTTTTTTTCTCTCTTTTTATTTTAATTTATTTGCACCTACCATGTTTGTCTCTGCATCACCTCAAGGTAGACTGGTAGAAAATGCCTAAGGCATTAAGTCCGCCATTGTGCAATGTTTGTGCATAAAGTTTAAATAAATAAATATTCGCATAAAAAACTCCACATTTGTTTAAAAATCGTTTAGAAGAGTTCAAAGAGCTCTTTACAAGGAATTGCGTCCGTGTTGTCATTTCTTAATATTGCCTTACCTGGAGAGAGATAAAGATACTAGGAACACATGGTGGTATTCCTTATTATCCTGGTGGGATTCTCTGTGGTGTTATATAAACTAAATTATGTCGATGCAATAGATGTTAACAAAATTTACCTTTTAATTTATTATTTTCATTGATTTCTCAAAGAATAAAGGTTCTGTAGGGATATCACCTGTCTTTATCCAATTTTATGCTACTGCCCTGGTGAATCCTCTGCTCATTATATTTTTTTTATTTTTTTTTATTATAATTCGCCTGTGTGTCCTCTGACATTGTCAGAGCCCTTGTTTTTCTTGCTTTTCTCTCTTTATATTATAGTATAATGCTTATAACTATGTGACAATACAACAATATGGTCCTTATATTATTTATGGAAATCTACTTCTAATTCTCTATCTAACAATTCTTTAACCTATTTTTATTTTAATACTATATTAATAACTATGGTACTTAGCTATATATTTACTATATATTTAGTATCATAATTTTCTTACGCTTACTTATTTCTATCAATTACAATTTTTGCTATCCTAGAACAATAGTTCAAAAATGTTTCCCTTTTCTTTCCCTTCATAAGACAAGGCAGGTTTTGGGAGCTTAATGATGTGCCGAGTGTGTGTTCTATCTCGTACCGCATTTTGGCGGTGATCGGGCACTCCAGCAGTATGTGCAAGACGGTCTCCTCCACGTCAGTGTCACAGGCGCACGATGAGTTCTCTTTACACCCGAAACGTTTCAGGTATGCCGAGAACCCACCGTGCCCCGTCAGAATTTGTGTGGTTAAGCTCGTGGGAGTCATTTTGCGTACCACGCTGTACGCCTCAACTGCGTCAGGGAAGAAAAGCTTTGTGCCCGAAGCGGTGTCACCTGACCTATATCTCCTGTTCCATTCGTCAAGCGTCTCCGATCGGATTCTTCGCTTGACGAATGATACAGGACAGAGATCGTAGTCTGGCCTCTTCTTCAACCTCAGAGCGGCTTCCTTCGCGAGTTGGTCAGCTCTCTCGTTTCCCTCCAATCCCACGTGTGCCTTGATCCAGAACAAGGAGACACTCTTGTTCTGGAGCTTACAGCGACGTAAGGTGTCTCTTGTTTCCACGGCCAAGGGGTGGAGGGAACTTATATTGATCACCGACTGAAGAGCCGCCATTGAGTCGCTGAAGATGCCGAACGTTGTTTCAGAGTGCTTTAGCGCCTCTCCTGCCGCTCTCTGCAGGGCCAGGAGTTCAGCCTGGTAGACGGTGCAATAGGACGGCAAGGCAAGCTTGAGGGCTTTAATTTCGGCGGCGCCAATCCAGAAAGATAGCGCGGCTCCGACTTTGCCCTCAATCTTGCTGCCGTCTGTGAAGATACGCACGGCAAGGTCGCTATGGTTGTGATATTGTTCCTCGTCTACCAGGCTTTGAAACTTCAGGCACATCTGCTCCGCAGGGTGCGGGGCTTCCAGCGCTGGGGCCATCCGTTCCACCTCCCGGCCTCCCAGTGCCAACTGCGGCTCTCCCCTCCTGGCTCCGTGGAGTGCGGCCACTTCCCGTACACGAAGGTCGAGTGGAAGTAACCCAGCCAGAACTAGTGCCGAGTTTAGGGAAACGGTACGGTAGGCTCTGCACAACTTCAGAGCAAAACCTCTTTGGATTGTGTTGAGCTGCTTCCTAACCCCCAATTTGTTAGCAGCTGGTGCCCATGCACTTGCAGCGTACAGCACAGTTGGTTCCACTGCTGCGGTGTAAATGGTCCTTATCACCTCCGGGTGCAGACCCCAACTGACCCGGGCCGCTCTGGCCAGCTGCTTGTACATACCTATCGCCCTTTTACAGACGCCAGCTACGCTGCTTGTTGAATGTGAGCTTGGCGTCTATGACCAGCCCTAAGATTTTAATATCTTGGGACATTCCAATGTCGATCCTCCCCATGCTCAAGCGTGGCGTGTCGTACTTCAGCTTCCGCGTAAGTACCATCGCACAAGTTTTGTGCGGCGCGAATTTCAGCCGATTTGTGACACCCCACGCCCGAACATGTTCGAGAGCGGCATCGGCTTGTCTCTCAATTTCCTGGGCCGTATTCCCATCAAATACCAAGACCACGTCGTCGGCAAAGGCTTGGCAGTAATCTGCCCTCCTTTCCAGCTGTTTTAGGAGCGAGTCAAGCAGCAGGTTCCAAAGAATGGGTCCTCCTATGGATCCCTGGACGCATCCTTTGCTAGTTTGCCTTCTGCTCTCCTCCCCGGCGTACCGCACCGTAACCCCCCTGTCACTGAGGTAGCTGCTGATCACCCGTCTCAGATTCACAGGACACTTTTCCTCAGCCAATCGTACTTTAATCGCGGGCCACCACGCACTGTCGAAAGCTCCCTCTATATCCAGCGAAACGAGCGTGACGATTCTTTTCTGCTCCAGTTTCGCACGGACGTACTGCACGAGGGTGACGAGGGAGTCTTCAGTGCTTTTTTTGGGGCATAAAGCCGTATTGGCGAGTACTCATCCCGGGGAGAAGGTAGAATTTGAGGCGGGTGATCAGCATCTTCTCGAACACTTTCCCAAGGACAGGCAAAAGCCCAATCGGCCTGTACGACTTTGGTACGGTGTACGAGTCTTTCCCCGGTTTCCTGAGCACAACCACCGTAGCTTCCTTCCAGGCCTTCGGGAAGTAGTGGTGTGCCAGGCATTTGTTGATCAGTGCCAGGAAATATTCGGGGTCACAGTTAATGGCTTGAGAGCAGATGTCCGCCGTGAAGCCGTCGGCTCCCGGGGCCTTTCTAGGGTTAAACGACGATATTGACCTGTTTAGCTCGCTTTGGGTAAACGGTGGGTCATTGCGTTCACTATGGCTCCACGCGTTTACAGTCTCTGCCAGTTCTCGGGTTTGGCGATGGTCCCCATTGTCGTCTTCCTCCCGGTCCTCGGGATAGAACGTCTCTGCCAACAACTTCACTGAGCGTTTTGCGTCCAGAGTCTCCCCATTCATCTGCAGGGGCATGTCTTCCTGTCTTTTCGTTGTTCTCCCCATTACCCTGTATATACCCTCCCAGACCCCTTCTCTGTCCTGTTTCCTGCAAAAACCCTTCCAGCTCTCGATTTGGGCCCTCTTCACCACTTCCTCGTACTCCCTCTTCGCATCTAGGTACAAAGCAACCACCATCGCTCTTCGGACCGGCGCTGCGTTCCTGACTCTCACTTTCTTGGTGGTGACCAGCCTCTTCATCTCAGCGAGTTCCTCAGACCACCACGGTATGGTGAATGTTTGTGTTGTGTTTTTGTGTGGTATCGTGTCTCTGCATGTGTCAGTTATGGCTTGTGTGTATGTGTTAACTGTTTTGTCTATTTGTTCTGTAGTGTGTGTATTTGACAAATCCACTAGGGTTAACTTTTTGTCCAGCATAAGTAGAGACAGTTTCGCATGAAACTGCCTCCAGTTAGCTTTTTTAGTGTTGTATACCCTAGTGGTCCGCTTAATTGCCATGCCCTTTGATTTTAAAAGATGAACGCTGAAAGCTATGCCGTTGTGGTCGGAACTCGTGAGACCTTCTTCGACCCGCCAGTCGTCCACCAAGTCGAGCATGTCGGCCGAACAGGCCGTAACGTCAACGTGGCTGCTGTACCTTACCCCACCTCTCACGGTGTGTGGTCGGAATGTCTCCCGTATTGAGGATCTGCAACCCCAATTCTCCACATGGCTCATTATATTTGGTAAATACATAAAGGTTCCAAGTTCATAGACGATAGTAAAAGTGGTATCTGGAGATAGGAATATCATTACCAACTGCAGACCAAATTGTTTATTAAAATTGTTTGCTAAGATCTTTGAGGATTTTGTTTATGAACACATGTATACTTCACTCTACCTTAGGCACATATTAGATATAAGATAACACGGATATATCAGTGGTGGTCAACGATTTCAAATTCATTGTGGTACACTACATATCTATGTGATTATTTAAGCCTTTAGATCAGGTTGGTAATTTTATTTTACTGACAAGCTTCATGTTGGAATTCCCGGGACCGGGATGGTTTTCGTCCTACCTAGTAAGCCGCACACTACTAGTTGCTTAAGCGGACACGGGCCCTTTGTCATATTAAACAATATCTGGAGTGCCCCAAGGCTCAAATTAGGGCCTATTGTTATTTTTTGCTACTCGTAAATGATTTGCTAAGTAAAACTAAAAGTAAATGTCTAACTCATGCAGATGATATAAAAAAATTCAGACGTACATATCTCAAATAACCACGACTGCGAGGCTTTTTAGACTGATATTAAAATAATTGAGGAATCGTGGGATGGAAACTTGAGGTCACAAAATGCGAAATGTTAGACTACATAGCAAGAAAAAACTATTTTCAAAAAATAGTAAAATTAATTAATTAAGACTATTAGTGTAGAGACTATCGAATATCAGAGTAGTAGTAGTAGATAGGGCAAAAGGAGTACGTGACATGGGTGTTATGTTCATTCTCAAAATTAAAGTCACAGTCATTTATTCAAATTAGGCTGAACAGAATCAGCACTTTTTGAACGCTGAAATTACAAAAACAAAAAAAAAAAAAAATCCCAAGACGCCTACCCTTCCTCATATATAGACCACTAGGGATGCCCAATGCTGAACACGGTTTTTCAAGCGGAATGTGTGTGAATATTGTAAATGTTCGTAAGAATTCATACAAAGGTCTGGGTTCTTCGACGGGCATCGGGTTTTACAAATTTAAAACCAGTTGCCTTGTATAATGCGCTTATAAGTACTGAGCTGGAGTATAATGCTGGCACATGGGCTCCGCATGAGAATTAACATAGTCTCATTTTGGAACGCATAGAAAACCAATTCACCAGATTTTTGCATGTACGCTACGGTGGTTTCGTACGGACGGACGGTTCGTTAGGTATCGGATTAGTTGGGTACAACGAAATCGAGATAAGAGGCGATTTAGCTATAATCACACCATGTACTTAAACTATTACTTGTTAAAACCTACAATTTCGAAGTTTTGAGGAAGATTGGTCCAGACCAAGTACATCCAGGTACATCCAGTTAAACCTGATAATTATGTGTTGCGGCGCTTGAATCCACGGTTACCTGCAGTGCCACATGCACGGATCATCTTGCTCTGATAGGATTGATTCATTTTATAACGCTTTAATTTCCGTTTGATCTAATGAGAGGTTGTAATACTGGTCTGATCCGCTCCCCTTTTTGTGCTATTGCAGCTGGATCCCCTAGTTATCTAAACACAGTCAGCACTAAAATATATGTACAGAACGTGTATGGAGGACGATATTAAGTATGGAGGAAAAACGAGTCGGTATTTTCGTCTTGAGTCAGTATTTCGTACTAATATATGGGTGTGCATTTTAGACTAAGTATCCTGTAGATGGAGCCTTTAATAGAGACGCGTGTCCTTTTTAGGGGTCCGTAGCCAAATGGCAAAAAACAGAACCCTTATAGATTCGACATATCTGTCTGTCCGTCCGTATTCACAGCCATTTTTTTTCCGAAACTATAAGAGCTCTACTTTTTTTTTTTTTTTTGGGACAAATCCCGCCACACTGTTTCCAACCCACTGCAACTCCTGAAAGCCAGAATCAACAGTGGAGACCGCCAGAAAAACGCCGAGCAATGAAGCTCAACGAGTCCCGGAGAAACGATTCAACTGTCTTGGGTCCCGCAACGAAATTAATCAGAAAAGAATAGCGGAGGAGTAAGAAAAAAGATATTTTTTCCACTTCCCTCCATAATAAGCAGGAGACAGAACAGAACTAGGCCAATCGGCACAAAGGGACATTATTGCAACTGGGAGAAGCCCAGATTGCCAAGCACCACGGAATAACATTTGATTAAGTTAATGGGTCCTAAGTAGGTATTTGCTGTTACAATTGATTCCAATAATAGGTATGGCAAAAGCGCCTGAACGCACGGAAATTAGTTCTAGTTTCTACAAGGTCCGTATAATAAATAACTCCGGATGTAACTTGTACACTATCCCACATAATATTGCGTTCATTCTGCCAAAGAATACACTCCCACAAGATGTGATGTGCGGACTGTTCAAATTCACAATTCGATGTAGAACACTGACACAAAGGCGAAGGAACAAGTTTAAAAGAATACAGTTTACTTTTAAAGTTGCCATGACCTGTGAGAAATTGGGCAACGCAGTGGTCAACCTCCAGCCATGTCTTAGCCAGCCGATCGCCAACGGATGGAAAGAACAGATGGAGGTGCCGGCCCTTGATGGAATTATCCCACCTACTTTGCCATTCGGATAAGAGGTCCTCCCAGACGTCAGTCTGAGGTTTAAATAATCTAGAAATTCTATTGAGGTCGCGTTGTGTAACAAAGTTAGTGTCCATGGCCTCCCCCCTCGCGGAGTAGTACATTGAAGCACGTCGCTGTACTTCAAGATCGACTGGAAGTACACCTGCCAGAACGGGCAAGGCTTCAGTACTGACTGTTCTATACGCCTTGCATAAAAATATCAATGCCAAACGTTAGCTTTGAAGCAGTTTACGTCGTGCCGCCCCTATGCTGGCCCTATCGGCCCAAACAGGTGCATCGTAGCACATACATCCTAAGTAGGTAGCTCCATATGTAATTTTTAAAGTTAGGAATGATAGACCCCAAGTTGCTTTGGATATTCTAGTTAGGGCATAAAAGTTCCTTTTAGCTTTTTCGCCAACTATTTTTATATGTTCGATAAATGAAAAATTCCTTTCTAAGACCATACCAAGGTAGCATACGGATTGCTGTTTTTTAACGGGAACGTTATTAAATTTAATAGTAGGCAATGATTTAAGATTACCTTTTAGTAGAAGTTGATAGGTTTTATGCGGCGCAAACGCTAGGCGGTTACGATCACCCCACTGAGATATTAGATTTAGGCAAGTATGGGCCAAGTTCTCAAGTCCAGCTCGGGTACTTGACTGAATGAGCAGTAGGCCATCGTCCGCATAACCAGTAAGTGAACAGCCGCAAGGAAGCGGGATCGCGAAGAAATCATCAAAACCCAAATTCCATAAATAAGGACCGACAACTGAACCCTGAGGACATCCCATGGTTAGTGCTTTAGTACTAGAAAAATGCCCGAGCTTAAGTACCGCGGAACCGTTTATAAAGTACGAGTAAACGAGATTATATGTTTCTATAGCAATCGCGGTTTTTTAATTTTAACAACAGCATAGGCCACCAAGCGTTATCAAAAGCCCCAGAAATATCCAAAAAGATACCAATCACGTACTTGTGTTCCGATTGGTTAACGGTTCTTCTGACAGAAAGCGCCGCGTCGACTGTTGATTTACCGATGGTGAAGCCATATTGATTACTATGAAATTTTGGACCGTTCGGTAGTAAACGTGGAACGATGAGGCACTCAAGAAGTTTTCCCAAAGATGGTAGAAGCGTGATAGGCCGATATGACTTCGGATCATCCGGTGGTTTATCACCACACTTTGGTATTATTCGTATGAAACCGCGTCGCCATTTACGAGGAAATTTTCATTCGCAAGATGGCGCTGCGTCTAGCTTAAAGTAAACACAAACGCTGGTTTATAAATAAATGTAAAAAAAATCTATTAGTGCTGATAAGTGAATGAAAACTAAGTGAACCTATAAAACATCATCTAATACACGAGTGACAATGTTATCCATGTATTCTATACAAAAACTGTGAAGTAAATACATAATATACGTTGAACAAAAACCTCATCCTTAAAATAAGTTTTTTTAAAAATACTACATTAACAATCTATATTACACAAAAGTTTGGAAACCTTGCTATAATTGTGACTTAAGCTTGTCAAATCGACCTAAAGAAACAATTTATAATAACTACAGTGCAAAAGTGACCCACACAGTGTTTTAAACATCAACCGCCATTAAACAAACAAAAAAAAAAAAGCTTTTTTTCAATTTCTCATCAACTTTAGCTAAGTGACTCTAACTTCTCAAATCAACTTTTACCTAAACAATAATCTCGGAATTCGAAAGGAAATAAGTTCATTTGTGGTTCTAGCGCTTTTGTGGTGGTGGCGCTTGAACATTATATGCCATCTAGTCGCAAGATGGCAGCACTGGTAACATGCCATAAATGCAAAAAATTAGTAAATATTAAAGGTACTGTTTTGTGTTCTGCCTGTGATAACAGGTATGAATTAGATTGCGATGGTTACCCAGAGCAAACGTATCGCCTCAAGGACGCAGAAGGAAAAAAGAAGTGGAGATGTAAGGCGTGTATTAGAACTAAAAAATATGCTAGTACCGACAATACCAACAATATTACTATGAGGAAAAAGCCAACTTTAACTTCCACAAAAACAACATCACCGACAGAACAAACAACACGAAAAATGGACGTAGTACATGATGACGCGCTAAAACGTCGATCTTCGGCACAAAGTACAAATACTGATTTACTAAATTCCCAAATACTAGCTGATTGTGAAACATCTATCGAATCTTATACTCCAAATAAATTGTCAATGAGTGTTGACGGTATTGTCGACCAGTCTGCCTCAGTGGTATCTGACTTGGTATTGGGTTCCGAAATGAAGGAGATAATTTCTCAGCTCAAATCAAAACTGGAGAGTACTGAAAATGAGTTGGGAAATATTTTGTTAGAAAATACAGATCTACAGCAGCAAATATGTAAGTTAACTACAGAAAATAAAATATTGAAATCATTATGCCAGTCGCCCTCCTTGTTTACAATTACAGGTCCGGGAACAAACTCTAAGAGAACGCGACATTCACTGGCTAAACAAAACAATATTCTTTCAACGCCAACCCCTTTACCATCCATGAGGTTAGTCGATATTGATGACCATATAAATGTATCCTCCTTGGAACAAAAAATGTTTACCCTACAGCAACAACTAGAGGTTATACAGCTTGAGATAGCAGCCCTCACGGATAGAATAACATCATTAATGAAACATAATTGCAACATCTGTGCAACTGCCATTCCTCATGCGGACGGATATATCAACGTACAAGAGAGAATAGTAGAGAGAGAGAAAGTGAGGTATGTTAATGATGATAGGAATGAAAGGGGCAAGAAGCTTGTGATCCTCAGTAGCAACTCAACGGGCAAAATTCTACCAATTGCTACCAAAATGTTTGGCGATAGTTTTCAAATATGCCATTACATAAAAAAAAAACTATGGCGTGGAACAATTAATATGTGGATTAGAGAATAAAGTAAGCGAATTAACCTCTCAGGATTACTGTGTCATTCAAATTGGTAGTGAAGATTTCAAGACCTCATGTGACTATACTAATCTGGTAAAATTAATACGGGATACAATAATACCTATTAAACATACAAATATAATACTGTGCTGTCCTACTTTTAAAAATCTTTATCATAGAGAGATGTATAACTGGCGAATAGAAGCTTTTAATAATATAATTTACAATGACAATTTAATTCATAATTATATTTATTTAATTGACTCAAACTTAAACTTGACGTATGACTCACTTTCATATGATAAATATGGAAATATAAATATTAGAGGTATGTATAGTATATTTGATCAAATACAGCAACTTATATTGGAAATTGACGCATATTCTGAATATTCAAATCCTTCCTTTGAGGACATTGAACAACATAGTCAGCTTTTTCGAGACTAGTACTTTGTCTGGTGATTTGAACAGCTTGGCTATAATTGGGGATAGGTACTCATATCTTACCATTTTTCACCAAAACTTATGTGGAATAAATAATAAGAAGGATGAACTTGAAATGTATGTAACTGAATTACCAAACGAATTGAGCTTTATTTGTATTAGCGAACATTTTTTAAATCGAATAATGGTGTCACAATTTAATTTTCCTAATTATAACTTAAGCTCTTGCAACACAAGGTTAAATAAAAAAAGAGGTGGTACTTTAGTATTAGCACACGAAAACAGACAAGTTGAAGACTTAGAAATTTGTAAAAGGCTGTATAAAACGGATAGCTTCGAGATATGTGGAGTAAGGGACATTGAGACAAACTGTTATATAATCTGTTGTTATAGAACACCCGTTAATAAAAACTTTGACGATTTTCTAAATAGATTAGAACAATTATTGCAGTATTTTTTCAATAAAACATGTATTATTTGCGGAGATAAAATCTCCGCAAATAATACATGTTTTAAAACATCGACTTAGCAAAACAGGATAACAAAAGAAATTCGTTTACATCACTGTTGAAATGTTATAATTTTAGATATTTATTTGACTCCGTTACATTTGTGCGAAATAACTCCGAATCCTGTATAGATAATATTTTGACTAATACCTGTGATAGACATATTGTTATTAGAGATATTGACCACAATCGATTAGCGGATGGACATGCAGCCCTCTTCTGTACTGCATATTTAGAAAAAGTTAATCCTACACAATGCGATACTTTTAAATACATAGAGAGAAGATTATATAACGAGAAAAATAAAAATACATTCAGACAGAAACTTCTCGAGCACGACTGGAATTTAGGTACAAACATGTTTATACAAGAATTCAAAGAACTGCATTGTAGTACTTTTAAAAAAAGCAAAGTTAAAATTAATGTAAAAAGAACTGGTCGGTCAAAATGGATAACGAAAGGAATAAGGATATCCAGCAAAATGAAAAGATTACTTAATACTGTAAATAAAGCTAAATGTGACGAATCGTTATTAAAATATCGTGAACAGTATCTCAGAATTTACAAAAAAGTAATTAGGAACGCTAAAAAAAGGGAAGTCGCAAATCAAATAAATAACGCAGCTAATTCTAGCAAAGAAATTTGGAAAATGGTCAGTAAAACTCGAAATAAATTTGACAAAGATTTAGAAAGTAAAGACATAATACTAAAACATAATAATAAAATAATTTTTAACCCTGCAGAGATTGCAAACATTTTTGCGGAACAATTTAATAGCAATAACGGTGTAAATATTGGGAATCCAGAACGGGCTAAACAGCATCTCATTGAAAATATAGCTAGTGTTGATAAATCTATGACTTTCGATCCCGTCACACCGATAGAAATTTATAAAATGGTAAATGGTATGGAGAATAAAAAGTCATATGGACATGATGAAATACCACTGAGCGTAATCAAAGAAAACATAGATATACTGGCATACCCAATATCTGAATCAATTAATAACTGTGTCAATGAAGGCTGTTTTCCAAACCAATTTAAGTTAGCTAGAGTTCTACCCCTATTTAAGAAAGGTGTCAGAACAGATCCAGGCAATTACAGGCCCATTTCATTGTTACCCGTTCTATCCAAACTTTTTGAAAAAGTGATGAAATCTAGGCTAGTAAGACATTTAAGTAGTCAAAAAATAATAGACAGTAATCAGTTTGGATACCAAAAAAGTAAAGGCACACTAGATGCAATAGACTTGTTAGTTAATAACGTGGTAAAACAGCTGAACAATAAACTTCAAGTTGCTGGCTTATTCCTAGACCTAAGTTCCGCGTTTGATACCGTAGAACATTGCATTCTGGTGAATAAGTTGGAGCATTACGGTATAAGGGAAAATGTTTTAAAACTTTTTAGTTCTTATTTGGCCAATAGGAAACAGTACGTCGAAATTAAATCAATTCACGAAGGTGTGGAAGAAATACATAAGTCGAAGTCACTTGCTGTAACTAGAGGCGTTCCGCAGGGTTCGGTTTTAGGACCCCTTTTCTTTATTATATTTCTAAATGATCTAACGGAATACATTAAAAAAAAAAATATCAGATGCTGACTTGATAATATTTGCTGACGATACTAGTGCTGTTATAGCTGCTGATGATATTGAGACCTTACAACGTAAATTAAATTTATTAATAGCCGCTTGTGAAACCTGGTTTTCTATGAATAATCTTAAATTAAACGTAAATAAGACGAAGTGTATGATGTTTAGATCAACAGTTAGAAACAAGGCTCTTGCAAACGTAGGATCTTTGGGTAGGCAAATTGATGTAGTAGAAACTGTAAAATTTTTGGGGATACAAATTGACTCCTTACTTAATTGGAAGCCAGAACTTAATTCAATTACGGGTACGATAAGTAGTGCCTGTTATGCTATCAGATCTCTGAGGGATACGCTATCTATTTCCCAACTTCGTGCTGTCTATTTTGCTCTGGTTGAATCTAAACTTAGGTATAGTATAAAATTTTGGGGAAACAGCTATAGGTACAATGTTATGGCAGCCTTTACCATACAAAAGCGAGCATTAAGAACCATGCTCCGTTTAAACCAGACAGAATCATGTAAGGAGTTGTTTATTGGGTTTAGAATTTTGACGGTACCATGTCTTTATATTTTGGTTCTCCTTACTTATTTAATCAAAAACTTAAACGAGTTTGAAACAGATACTGAAAGAAAAAATAGAGTTGACACTCGTAGAAAAGATCTTCCTACTTTTGTACAGCCAAAGCTTAATGTTGTCGATCATTCGTCACTCGTGCAGTCGGTCAATCTGTTTAACAAATTACCAACAGAATTGAAGAATATTCAGAATGTGAACATATTCAAAAATAAACTCAGGAATTTGTTAATCAACAAAGCCTATTACAGTATTGACGAATTTTGTAATGACAAAAGCTTAAAATTAATATTATATTGACATTAAATTATATTTGTGTGCACCCTTTGTTTGACATTGCTTCATTTTTTTTTTGTCTGACATTGTTTGACTTATAAATATTGTTTTTTTTTTCTTTCTAATTAATTATCCGACTTAATTGTATTTTTGTGATAGGTATTGCTAGGGGCAATGTATTAATTGCGATGTACAATTGATATGTTTGCTATGTATAAATACTGCACTTTGAGATTGCTTATATTTTAATATTTATGTTGCTTTTTCTTGTATTAATGTAAACATTTCAACACAAATGTATTTTTGTTATGAAATAAAGAACTTGAACTTGAACTTGAGGAAAAACGCCTTCAGCAATGCATCGGTTATATACAGTTAAGATGGCATCACCAGCTGTTTTACACGCTTTTTTAATCATCCTATTAGATATTTTATCTTCCCCTGATGATTTGTTGACCGATAGTTTTCTAACAATATTTATAAATTCGTCATTAGATGGTACGTCTGACATTGGTGATTCAGGTGGCACAGGAGTCCACGCTCGAATATGTTGGTGGTAGTCACTATCGTTAGCCGGTGAATCATCAGGGATAAGTGTATTAATTATTAGTACTTTTGTTGTTTTCTCTATGCCCGTGGTATGCTTATCATTGACTTTAATGTTTTGAATGTATGCAAGGTCGACCGATCTGTTAGCTTTAAATTCGTGATATAAGGGAGACCACGGACCCTCCCTGTCAAGTTTGTCAACGATTTTCCGCAACAAGTTACCCTTAGATTTTTCCACCGATGCTTTGTAGCGTGACTTGGCAACTCTGAAAGCATTTAAAGCGAACGTAAGAAGATCTCCAGTAATCTTTCGGCTCTTGAGTTTATTTAACTGTCTACGCGCTTTGCGATATCTTTTACGCTATTCAACTAAATAATCACTCCACCAGTCACATCTACGAATATTGGTCACAGATCCACGACCAATGGCGATGTCAGCACAGTAGGTAAAGGTTTCTGACATAATGTCAGCACTTTCTTCGGCTGACAGCCCGTCCCGAGTGAATTCTTTGGCGTGATACGCAAAAAGCGAGCCAAAAAATTCTCAGTTCGCGACTTTACATCTATATCTGAAATTACCAGGAATATGAGACGGACCCTGAATATAACCAGGAACAAATTCGTACACGATCAGGCGATGATCACTACAAGACGCGTCCGGTAGGACACGCCACCTATCCAAACGTACGTCGGCACTAGAAAGTGTGACGTCAATACAAGATTCGCCTATTTGGCTGCAAAAAGTAGGTGGTGCATCAGGGGTATTATGAATCGATAGGTTCATCTCAGCAATGAAATCCTCAACAGCGCAGCGTCGTTCGGTATCGGTTGCCCGAACCTTGCCATACCACAGAGACGATGACGCGTTGACATCCGCGCCAACGATCACTTTGCAGCCCGCGAGTGACCGCTAGACATGACGGAGATTATGTATATGAGGAGTAACAGGATCTGAATATTGAAAGTAACAGCTTACAACGAATACTTTAAAAGAAGCTGATGAGACTTCAGCAACCGCACAGTGTGGCGTCATGAGGTCACGTATAGACGTTACCGTAAAGTTAGAAGACCGCGCAACATAAATTCCGGCTCGCGCCCTGCAATCCAGCTGCACTACCCTGTGACGTAAACTTGAGTTTTGATATTGTTCTTGAATGAGTACAAGGTCTAAGTTGTAGTCAATAATTAATTTATCTAACTCTGATGTCGCCACCTTATCGTTGTGAAGGTTTAATTGCCCTATGCTTAGACTATCCATCTTAATTTGTAATTAGTATGAAGGATAAGTTGTTCCAGTTTTAATTTATAGGTACCGCACTGTTCAGACCCGCAGCGATGGTCAAAAGGTTTTTTAAAACGTTTACACGCCGCGCAAACCGGGGTAAAATTTAAATCGTCCTTATGCGGGCAAACATTGGTTTCGTGGGCCTCAGAACATATAGCGCAGGTTGGTGATTTATTAGCGCAATGCTTTTTCACGTGACCGAATTGCTGACAATACGCGCAACGAACTACCTCGATATCATCAACAAAACGGCAAGTGGCCCAGTCAATAAATAACTTATCCTTGGTAGACACAAGATGTTTCCGTACCTCAGGTTCAATCTCTATTCCTAACCATTTCCGACCGTTATTGGTAGAACGCCTACGGACTATTTTCGTGGATTTAATGAAGTCGTCTTCTTTTATTGGCAACTCGTTTTTAATATTTTGGCGGTATATAGCTTGCAAAAAATTGTTGTCTTCCATAGAGGCGGGAATGTCCTTGACTAATAGACGGGGGCGGCGACCTTTTGGTTTTTCTAAACGAAGACCCGCAGACTTTATAGCGTCTACCGATTCTAGTCTTTTCAATTGGTTTTCATTTGCAACGCGCAGTACAACGCCTGATTTGGCGGTTTTTTTTAATACCGACTATTTGAAAACCATCGTCACTCGGTCTAATCGCCTTCATAAGAGCTTGTTTAGTGGCGGAAGATGACTCATAGTCAGCTGATCGCTCCTGGGTCGGATAGGCGACGAGACAAGGAAGAGGTACTCTAGATTCAATAGCCGGGGTAACTTTAGGCAACCGCAGTTTCAAAGAATCCGCGTACGACATGTTTTTGTCGTCATTAACGGTTTTAGCGTAGGATTTTACTTTAATTATTTCCAATTCGCGCTCGGTGTTAGCAAGCTTTGTCTCGTTACACGTAGATTTTAAAGCTAACAAAGACACGAGAGCTATACTGTTGAAACTTAGTAGGTAGATGTATTCTGTGAACCGTATTAAGATTTTGATGCTTAAATAAAAAAATAATAATATTGGGGGCTCCCCATACTTAGAACTAAAAATAAAAAAAAAAAATTTTTCATCAGACTCTTATGTGTGGGTATATATGGATATGGATATGTCTTCAAAAATGATATCGAGGTTTTCAGAATAGTTTTTTTTTCTAAACCGAAAAGTTTGCGTGACAGATGCTTCCAAAGTGGAAAAAAGATGGTCCCCCTTCTAACTTCTAAAATAAGAGAATGAAAAATCTAAAAAAAACATACGATGTACATTACTATAAAAACTTCCAATTGTTTTGACCGACATCTAGTACCTAAGCAGTGTTTTTTAATACCTCGTAAATCGTAAACCGCTTATTACCGCGTAATCTTTCATACAAATAACTTAAATCCTTTAATTTCATAAATCAATGGTACGGAACCCTATGTACGTAAATAAATACTAAAAAAACCGGCCACGTGCGTGTGTGAGTCCGACACGCACGTGGCCGGTTTTTTTAGTATTTGTTTGCATGATAAAGAAATGCTTTTTTGGGTGTAGAAGCGAGAGTTAAAAATCTAGGGCTCAATATAGAACAAAGTTGCGACCGGTTCTTCAGAAGGTGGAGGCTAATGTGAAGGCACCAGCCGGTTTGTAGGCTAGTAAATATAGTGGTCTACAAACAACAATCACAGCTTTAATTACAGTTTCTGGTAGGTTTGGTTACCATTGTAACTCTTTATGGATAACGGACCATCCTTTCAATTAATAGAATTGCACATGTAATGGAACCACTATTAGGCTATAGATATCGTTCGCATTTGAGACACATATCTCCGATCATAATGCCGTTATTTTTTTCGGGTCGTCATCATCACATGTTTTCTCCCGTTCTGGGCGGAGCGGAAGGGCGTTTCAGACTTTTAATGATTAAAACTAACCCGAATTCCTTCATATGAACTTCTTTTTCGAGCACCCCACTGCCCCGGTAGGCATTGGAGTTAGTCGGCCCCGTCAGAGTGTGCTAATATATCCTTTGAGGTACGCGTGACACATGACGTACCTATGAACCCGGTCTGGTCCTTATCGGGCGGTGATTCGACGACCATAAGGAGGAAGGAACGACGATCTTAAGGAGGGACTAGGGGCGCAAAAGCGACAAACATTGGGGCTGGTACTGCTAAGTGTCATCTGGCCACTTTGGATTCAATGGAGAGGCGTGCAAAGAGGCTGATTGGTGACCCTGATTTAACTCGAGACGGTCTCCAAAGTCTAGATCACAGGCGTAGAGTAGCCAGCCTTTCGGTGTTCGATAGGATGCATTTCGGGGAGTGTGCGAGGGAATTGCATGATTTAATTCCCCCATCTCCGTTCCACCATCGGATGACCCCTCGTATGGCGAGTTTCCACCCTTAGGTTGTTAACACCGCTACGATCTGGACGAAGCATTTCGCCTCCTCCTTTATACCCCGTACATCGAGGGACTGGAACAATTTGCCAGCGGCGGTGTTTCCGTCGGACTACAATTTGAGTTTCTTCAAGGCTAGAGGGAATAGGGTCTTAATAAAGTAGTGCGCTTTACCGTAAACGATTGTGACACTGCTTGCCATCAGGCGGGATTGCGGTCAAGCTAAACCATCATTTAAAAAAAAAGGTTTCTCAAATAATCATGACTTCGAGATCCTTTAGTCTGACGTTGAAATAATTATAGAGTCGCGGAATAGGAACTTGACGTCACGAAATACCAAAAATATTAGCCTTTTAATTTATTATTAAAATGTTATACTGTCGAAAAATAGTAAAAACAATTAATTAAGACTACAATATCAGAGTAGTAGTAGTGGATAAGGCTGCGTGATCTGGGTGTTATGTTGATTCTCAAAATTAAAATTAAAGTCGTTTATGCAAATCAGGCTGAGAATCAGCACTTTTGGAACGTCGGGATTGCAAAAATATTTTCACTGGTAAAAAGAAGTAGTGGAATAAAGTCCCCAACTGATAGCTCAAAACTAACAAATAAACAACAAAATGCACTTAATTTAGATTTAATTTAATTTTTGAACAAGGGAATCGGATCCGTTGACAAAAACTTAAATAATAAATGCTTTTTTTCATAATTAATTAATTTCTTATGCATTAGATTGGATCCAAGCGGTGTAGCGGGAGACACGAGCGTTGACGCCGGGGAAGGCAGCCTGACCGCAGCCAATACCGAAAGAGCAGACACCAACAACGACACCGTTGTGGTAAAGAGGACCGCCGGAGTCACCCTGGCACTGGTCGCGACCACCGTTGGGCCAGCCGGAGCACAACATGTTGTCGGTGATAGCGATACCACGGATAGCATATGCATTTCTGCAAGTGTTCTGGTTGATAGCCACCATCTGGACGTGACGAAGCTGCTCAGATGAGGATCCGCCAGACTGCATAAAAGATATTTAGATATTAAAGTTTGAACAAAAATTACAGAAAGACGACAATTTCTTGGGTAGTGAACTTACGGCAGTGGTACCCCATCCTGCGGCCCAGACGGCTTGGTTGTCACCGACGTTGTAGTTGGCGCCAGCGATGGAAACAGATTGGACGTTGTTGTTGAAAGAGAAGGTGGTGGCGGAGCGTAAAATACAAATGTCATTGTCGTAAGTATTTCCGTTGTATTGCGGGTGGTTGATGATCTGGTTGACGTTGTGGACAACACCACCGCTGTTAGCCCAAGTGGAGCCGGTACGGATACGCCACCTACTAGCAGCGTCACCACTGTAAAAGAATTATAAATAATAATTGAAACTGCCACAATATAAGACTAAGCAAATGCTGTTGTCCTAACACAAAACTTACATAGTGCAGTGAGCAGCGCTGAGGATGGATCTGTTGTTGATGATGGTACCACCGCAAGTCTGCCAGTACGTAGAAAAGTTCCATGTGAACAGGAGAGAAACTATGGAGGGGTACTGTCCGATAGTGGTGACAGAACCACCTACAATTCTTTGCGGATTGGTGGGAACAGCTAGAAAGAAATATAGGGTTTAAAAGTTACCACTTTTTAAGTACCTACTTTAAATTGATTGAAACGTTTCAATAGTAACATAAATTAATCAGTATTATAGAATGATATGATAAATTGTATATAGAATATGCAAAGAAAACCCCGTCCGATCCATAAAAATAATAAAGGTTAGGTAAACACATGACCAATTAAAACATGAAATTTTACATAATCATCATAGTAACAATATCTACTAATAAATTTTGAAATAATCTTTGTTTTTCCGCGAATTAATTACTAACTAACTTCCCCAAAAATTGGTATTTTAAAAAAAGTGACAACACCGTTTTTGACGGTAGTATTATGAGCGAATAGCGATGTGACCGCGTGCCGTGTGCCCTGCACCCCTTCGCCCGCGAATGTATTGTCTACCGCACACGTATTAATTTACCTCCTTTTGCGAAATAATATTAATTTATTTTTCTTTATTTACTTTATTAAGTTCAGCATGACTTTATAGGCTTTAGTAGAATCAGTTATCGATACCTAACCTTCAAGGATCGAACAGGGTTTTCTTTACATATTGTATATACAAGACTTGAGTGAATAGGCTCTTATTAATAAACTAGCGCGCTTTACCATCAACGATTGCATCACTGCTTACCATCAGGCAAGCACTAGTTTATAATAATAGTACAAAATACGAAAAATATAGCGTTGGTATGTTTTAAAACAGGTACTACAGGTAGTTGTTTCGGGTCTGGATGTTTGTGTATGTGAGTTCATATGTTTGTAACCGCACCCACGACACAGGAGAAATTCCTAGGGTGGGGCAAAATTTAATAAAAAAAATAAAAAAGGTTTCTTTGTTGATAAATGATAATGGTCTCTTGTTTTGGGGTAACTCGGTGGATATCAATAAAGTATTTATAGTAAAAAAAAAAAAAAAAATACTTTATTTGCATGAATGTAGGTTTACAAAAATAGTATGCTCTTCATAAAAATAAAAGTGGACCCATTTACATTCTACCAATAGTTGTGGTGTACAAATATTTAAATTTATATAATTAAAATAAAAAAAAAATGTTTGCGTGCTATCTGTAGAGCGGTGTACATGGATAGCTGTAAGCCTCTTTTAGAAAAATACAATATATTACCTTTAGCATATAGATTATTATTATTATTATATTATTTAGCATATAGATGATTATTTAGCATATAGATGTTACATCTCTATGCTTAATATAATTTTCAGGATGTTGTCGTACTAGTAGGCACAACTCTTTAATACACATAGGTGTATTAACCAAAAGGCATTTTGCTTCTAGAGACAGACCTCATTGCATTGTGCTTGCATTGTGGCAAGCAAAGCCTATGCTTTGCTTGCCACAATGCAAGCTTAATTTATATAAAAGAAATTCCTATGTCATGGCTATTAAGGTATATAATAAATTACCAAAACGCATTTAAATAACTACCTTTGCTTATATTTAAAAAGATATTGATACTAAAAGAAAAACAACTTGACACGGTAAATGAATTTTAGACTTATGTTGAAAGAAAGTAATGTCAATAAATTTGGTTCTTATTATATTTTATTTATTCTAATTTGACATTGACTTAATAGCATTAATTTTGTTTTGACATTATAATAACTAATAATTATGAACTTTTTCAATTTAGATGGATTATGGAATTATTCCAATTATTATATACCTACAATCTGACATTTTCATAAATTGTTTTTAGTAGCTAATATAATGTAACGAGTTTAACATTTTTTAATTATATAAATTTAAATTACACCACACTATTTTTATGAACAGCTTACTATTTTGTTCACCTACATTCTTGCAAATAAAGGATTATTATTATTATTAAACATTAAAAATATGAAACATACCTGCTACAGCCGCGAAGCACAGGGCTAACAAAGCAAGGACACGCATGTTGTTGATTTTTCGCTGACAAGTGTCTGGCGATTCGTTATGAGCCTATGGTATTTATAGCACATATTTGTAGATATTAAAATATTTAGGAATTCCCAATTCTTAGGAAGTGTACAGAATGATTGAAATTTGTTCAAGAAAAACCCAAGCTCTTTAAAGTACATATTCACTTAATATGCAGCTATGAGTCTTTTGCTTTTTAGCGAAGTTCCTTAATAGAGCTTCCAATAGGAGTGGACTTGTAGGAATCTCCAGGTAACAAAAAAGATAGAGAAAGAGAGTTAAAACGCTCTCTCTATATGACTCTCATTCTCTTCCGTCTGTCTCATTTATACATAAACAAGTGTGCCTCCGTGCAAGTGGTCAGATTTGAGCAGATGGGCATTGTGCGCGGCCGATAGTATAATCTCAATACTTAACACGTGTTCGTTAGAACTCATTTGTTTAGAAGAAAAGTAAAGTGTCAAGTTATAAAACATGCCCATCAACATCTACGTGTATTCTCCTGTTTTCGTTTATCGAAAACAACCTGTAAAAAGTAATGGTTTACAAAACTTGTAAACATCTTAAAAAGGTGAACGAAATAGTTTACATGACATGCATATTTCACAGCCACTAGTTACATCAGCCGGCTAGTCAAGCACCAGTGTGGCTACCATGAGTTTTCATTACGGATCGACCGCGTTTGGCGCTCTCATTGGTTGAGAGTTCTTACAACCTTGAAGCGGCCCAATCGATGAGTCAAACGCGGTCGACATCGATGATCGAGTCTTCGTAGTGCTCGGCTCGCTTCGTTCTCTCGGGCCGCACGCGGTTTATCAAATTTCTAACCTATACCTATAATTTATTGAGCGTCATTCAGGTCGTTAGTTAAACAGCCGCTGTATGGTTCAAAGGATAGGCGATTAACTAAACAACTAATTAAACTATTAGGCTGTGATTTATACACGACGATATATGGGTACAAAAGCCAAATAAGATGTTAGAACCAGTATAAAAACTTCTTTACACCTACAGTCATAGATATTATATGTCCATATAATCTTTAATTGTTTTTATCAGGGAAAATCCAAAAAATAATCTTTTATCTACTGAGCTGACGGGTGCAGGCACCTCACAGATGCACCTTGGGTTTCACGGTGGACGACACCGTGCTTCAAGTTTCGAGTAGTCCTCGTAGCTCGGGAGGTTCCTCCGTCATCATGATATAGTGCGGCATTTTTATCGGCTGATATCCCCTGTCTGCTGGAACCTCTGGATCTGTACAGGACGGACGGGTTGACCCTGGGTACGATGGACAAACGGCACGTACTTATTGGACAGTGCACAAAAAGAGTCTTGCTACAAAAATAAGCAGTGGTGGTGCATATGCGTTTAAGGTGATCCTTGAGAAATATTTTTTGTCGATAAATCATAAATATGTATTTTTAATCTCAAAAGTACCAATTGCTCTAAAATTATTTTATTATTTAACACATATTAAAATTACCGTATAAAAAAAACTTGAAAAACTCCACATTTGTTTAAAAATTGTTTGGAAGAGTTCAAAGAGCTCTTTACAAGGATTTCCGTCCGTGTTATGATTTCTTAATATTGCCTTGCCTGGAAAGAGATAAAGATAATGGTGGTATTCCTTATTATCTTGGTGGGATCCTCTGTGGTTCTATTTATACTAAATTAAGCCGATGCAATAGATGCGCAGCGTGCCGCGGGTTCGATCCCCGCACAGTGCAAGTATTTGTATGCATGAATATGAATATTTGCACTGGTCTGGTCGTGCCTCGGAAAGCATGTGAAGCCGTTGGTCCCGGTTGCCATATGAACATCTTGTGGCAGTCGTTACGGGTTGTTGGAGCCCTCAAAGGTCCAACAATTGGTCTAACTGCAATTCTTCGATGTTGCCTTCGGGTTGTGGAGGTCAGACGGCAGTCGCTTCACGGAAAATGTCGAAGTTTAGCCATATTAGCAGTTGGACTGGTAAAGCGGACCCCAGACTCCAAAGCTGATAAGGCTTCGGATGCGACTGGGATTAAAGCTGGGATGATGATGAAGCCGATGCTTGTTGCATCGGCTTCATTTACCATTTCAAATTCTGTGGTTTGGGGATGAACTTATGTTAAATTTTGGTGTAACCGATGTTACTGATAATTTCCACGTAGATTAAATAATGTTTAGTTAGTTTCCCGGTAGGCTATAACATCGGCTGCCGGCTGAAGTTAACATCCATAAGGCAAAGTCTTATCGCCAACCGATTCGTCCTGTTCTGGCATGATGTATGGTGAGTACGGCTTCACCACTTCACGGGTCTGAGTAGTTGTGTTGCGATGTATGTCAGGTACGATGCGGCAAAATATGTTGTTGTGTCGGGAGTTTGGTCGTGGTCTCCAGATCAATCTCCCTCTCGTGCAGCATCGTTGGTCATTTTGTTGGGTTTAACATTGCATCACCTCGCTCAACTGCCGTCTTCCTTCCTATCACTCAGTTTTTTTGAGTGAATAGGCTCTTAATAAACTAGCGCGCTTTACCATCAAGTATTGCATAACTGCTCTTACCGTTTTCTATTTTCTTTTTTTTTTTTTGTTTGGTATGGGAAATCATCAGATCACGTTCCTTTTTTAACCAACCCGCAACCCTGACCCAGGAGGCATCGGTCTTCGTGGACCCCGCCACTATGTGATGAGACGCGTGAAACACTGCGCGCCGTCGACTCGGGCCTGGTCCTTATCGGGTGGCAAGCTGTCCACTGCTCACCGCCCGCAAGCCCGCGCAAGCCTGCGCTTACTGTGGCCGGCAGTTCGATGTTGTCTCCCGACCAGTGCGTCTCGAAGCGTGGGGGTGCTGGGATTCCCGCTCCCTCACGCGCTCCGCCTCCTTCTTTGCCAGCATCATTGCTTCGCAGAAGGAGGTGAGGGTCAGCCATGCACGCTCGCTCCAGATAATGGCCTGGACCAGGGTCGGACGCGAGAGGTCACCGCCGACTGCCGCCACGAGAATCACTGCTTATACGAACGAAAAGACTTTCATTTAATTTTTGGTTTTGTTAATAAATAGTGAAGATCGCGGGAAACGAAGAATGCGGGCAGCACAAGACCGGTCATTGTGAAAAGGCTTGGCTTTGTCCAACTGTGGAACTTTAATCGGCTGAGAGGAAGAAGAATAAATAGCTTTTTTTAATTAGTTATAAACTAGTGCTTGACTGCAATCCCGCCTGATGGTAAGCAGTGATGCAATCGTTGATGGTAAAACGCACTAGCTTATTAAGCCTATTCACTCAAAAAAACTGAGTGAATAGGAAGGAAGACGGCAGTTGAGCGAGGCGATGCAATGTTTAACCCAACAACACGACCAACGATGCTGTGCCAGAGGATGATCTGGAGACCCTCCACGACCAAACTCCCGACACAACAACATTAGGCACATCGTACCCGGTACACATCGCAACACAACTGCTCAGACCCGTCCTCCGTAAGTAAGTACTATACTAAGTACTATATTATTCGTTTTATTATGTATAAGTAATATATACTACTACTAAGATATACTAAATAGCCTGAAACACAGGTTTAAATAAACCTAGTTCGGGTGGTCCCAACATTAGTTTTAGATACTAACTTTATAGATTTAGATTAAGTATTATACTGACCGTTGGACAGCCTCCGTAGCGTAGCGGTAGCGAACGCGGCCGCTGCGCAAGGAGGCGCGGGTTCGATCCCCGCGCAGTGCAAATATTTGTATGCATGAATATGAATATTTGCACTGGTTTAAACGTGCCTCGGAAAGCACGTTAAGCCGTTGCCATTTGAATATCTAGTGGCGGTCGTTACGGGTTGTTGGAGCCCTCTAAAGTCCAATAATTGGTCTAGCTGCAATACTTCGATATCGCCTTCGGGTGTGGAGGTCAGAAGGCAGTCGCTTCGCGGAAAATGTCGAAGTTTCCCCAAACTCAGCAGTTAGACTGGTAAAACGGACCCTAGACTCCAGAGCTGGATTCGGCTTCGGATGCGACTGGGATTAACGCTGAGATGATGCATTAGAGTACAGTAAATTAGCTTTTATGATTGATTGTTTTTTTTTTTAATAAAATCCATTATTAATATTGGTCATATAGACCAATAATTGAATGTAAACTAGAAATCAATACAAACATAGTTCTAACCATAATGAGCTGGAGTTCATCAACAGATAGAAGTAAGAAGAAAGTATAGGCCTTTACCCTACAACGAGACTTCATAGGTTCTTAATAAGAATATAACCATAAATTCAAACCAATATAAGTGATACTTCAGCTCAAGTTATTTCGAACTGCCAGTATTGATCATGTAAATTACGCAGATACGTTAGACTCCACCGGAATCGAACTTAGCGGTTAGTTGGGCATAGGTATCTAGCTGATTACTAGCTCTGTGAATTGCGGACAATAACTGGCCTTGTTCGGAACTGATAACTTCATGCCACTATCAGTTGGCGAAATCAGAGTTTAGTGGCGTGTGGAAATATTTTATTGATTCATTCAGTGCTCATTTGGCTAAACTTCGACACTTTCCGTGAAGCGACTGCCGTTTGACCTCCACAACCCAAGGCGATATCGAAGCATTGCAGTTAGAGCAATTAATGGATTTTGAGGGCTCCAACAACCTGTAACAATTGCCATCAGATGTACGTAAGGTAACCAGAATCAACGGCTTAAAGTACTTTCCGAGGCACCATCAGACCAGTGTAATCATAAGCGTGTAACACCCATTTTCTATTGACTGACGGCTAGAGACTTGATACGAATCTATAATTTATTATGCTCATTACGGAGGCTAATGTCCAACCCTGGCAGGCCTTGTTGATTGTTTTTAAAGTATTATGTATTCTATTATCTATATACTAATATATAAAGCTGAAGAGTTTGTTTGTTTGTTTGAACGCGCTAATCTCAGGAACTACTGGTCCGATTTGAAAAATTCTTTTTGCGTTGGATAGCCCATTAATCCAGGAAGACCATCACACTGCGACTAATAGGAGTGGAGCATAATTAATTCCACGCGAACGAAGTCGCTGGCGGCGGCTAGTATTAGATATCAGACAACACGGATTTATTAGTGGTCAACGGATTCAAATTCATTTTGGTACACTACATACCTATATGATTTATTTAAGCCTTTCGATTGGGTTGATAATTTTATTTTATTTGCAAACATCATGTTGCAATTCCCGGTACCGGGGTGGTTTTCGTCCTATCTAGTAAGCCGTACACTACTAGTTGCTTAAGACACGGGCCCTTTGCCATACTTAACAATATCTGGAGTGCCCCAAGGCTCAAATTAGGACCTATTGTTATTTTTTCCACGACTGAACATGACCTCCCCCAAGCACTGCCACTGTGACCCAAAAATCTTTACATAGTTGGTTAGCCACGAGCATAATTTTATAACTGTGGACAGTTTGTTAATATTATCCGATTTCATTTGTGGACGGCATACAATACTTTGTTAAGGATTCACTAAAACTATCTGACGAGGGACAATTGTGATGAATCTCGTCGGCTAAGGATGCTGTATCCGCTTCAAAACGATGCCTTCCACAAATTCTCAGGGTGTATCTGACATCATAACGCAAACTTCGCAAACTTTCGTTGTAGAATCGTGGGATGGAAAATTGACGTTACAAAATGCGAAATTACTCTCTTTTGCGGCGCGCAGTCGGGTAAAAATGTTAGATTACAATAGCAAGACAAAGGTATTTTCAAAAAAATATAAAAATAATTACTTAAGACTCAGATCAGAGTAGAGACTATCGAATATCAGAGTAGTAGTAGTAGATAGGGTAAAAGGAGTGCGTGACCTGGGTATTATGTTCATCCTCAAAACTTAAAGTCACAGTCATTTATTCAAATTAGGCTGAACAGAATCCAGAACTTCTTGAACGTCGAAATTACAAAAAAAAAAAGTTCTCCAAAACGACCACCCTTCCTCACATATCCAGACCACTAGGGATGCTCAATGCTCAACAAGGTTCATCAAGCGGAATGTGTGGGCATAATACTGGTGGCCCAAGCCATAAAAGCCAGGAGAGTTGAGGAAACTCATGTTCGCATACTCATCACAAGCGCTTAAGTTCTCCAATCCCTAAAGCTTCCTGCTTACCTAACAATCATAAGCGGGCAGCAAGTTGTCAAAGTGTATGAGTGTGTATCAAACTTTATTATACAAGAAGGTCGTAACTACAACTAGTATTGCTGGGCCATAGTTTTGTAAGATTGTAACTCGACTTTTGGTCTTGACTGTACGCACAAGCGGAGATTTAGTGGTTCGCATCACCGGGCTGCAGACAGTTCAAGGAACCCTAGCAGCAAGGAACAATAGCAAGACAAAGGTATTTTCAAAAAATTATAAAAATAATTAACTAAGACTCAGATCAGAGTATATCAAACTTTATTATAGAAGAAGGTCGTTACTACAACTAGTATTGCTGGGCCATAGTTTTGTAAGATTGTAACTCGACTTTTGGTCTTGACTGTAGGCACAAGCGGAGATTTAGTGGTTCGCATCACCGGGCTGCAGACAGTTCAAGGAACCCTAGCAGCAAGGAACATTAGCAAGACAAAGGTATTTTCAAAAAATTATAAAAATAATTAACTAAGACTCAGATCAGAGTAGAGACTATCGAATATCAGAGTAGTAGTAGTAGATAGGGTAAAAGGAGTGCGTGACCTGGGTATTATGTTCATCCTCAAAATTAAAGTCACAGTCATTTATTCAAATTAGGCTGAACAGAATCAGAACTTTTTGAACGTCGAAATTACAAAAAAAAAGTTCTCCAAAACGACCACCCGTCCTCACATATCCAGACCACTAGGGATGCTCAATGCTCAACACGGTTTATCAAACGGAATGTGTGGGCATAATACTGGTGGCCCAAGCCATAAAAGCCAGGAGAGTTGAGGAAACTCATGTTCGCATACTCATCACAAGCGCTTAAATTCTCCAATCCCTAAAGCAGGAATGCATCACATCAAGTTTAGAATTTGAATCCATCGCATCGCAACCAGCACGTCGGTCTTTATTGAAATATGCAGATGGCCACAGAGGTACAGGTACGCACAATCGGAGATTTAGTGGTTCGCATCACCGGGCTGCAGACAGTTCAAGGAACCTATGCCATCCTTTGATGACAGGTTAACCAAAAGACTGTTGCACTTGAATAAGAAAGGCCTACGATTTATGACGGGGATTATCACGGCCCACGGGGATCGCTAAATAAACATCTCTACACAATAGGTATAACGGACAGCCCTCTGTGCAGAGCTTGCATGGATGCTGATGAGACAGTTGTGTATGTACTCTTCAAATATACAGGCGTCACCCAAATTAGGAATAAAACCATAAGGGCACCAAGATCTTACACAGATGTTCTCAAGAAGCCAGGAGACTTAATAGGCTTCTGGAGGGAGGCGGGCTATTTGGAATAACCACCAACGGCCGCCATGGCCCACGCACAATGGCCCACTGGAAGGACTAAGTGCGGAAACCAAACCCGTAACATAGAACGCCCACCTTTCGCCACTACCTAGTGCTTTCACTGGTAAAAAGAAGTAGCGAAATAAACTCCCCAGAAGGACAACTAAAAGACAAATAATAAAATGCACTAAACTTAAATTTAATTTAATTTAATCCGATCTATTGACAGACATTTAAACAATAACTGCCATTCAATAATTTTTTTATGCGTTAGATTGGATCCAAGCGGTGTAGCGGGAAACACGAGCGTTGACGCCGGGGAACAAAGCCTGAGCGCAGCCATAACCGAAAGAGCAGACACCAACAACGACACCGTTGTGGTAAAGAGGACCGCCGGAGTCACCCTGGCACTGGTCGCGACCACCGTTGGGCCAGCCGGAGCACAACATGTTGTCGTTGATAGCGATATTGACGAGAGCGTAGGCGTTTCTGCAAGTGTTCTGGTTGATAGCTACCAACTGGACGTGACGAAGCTGCTCAGAGCCAGCGTTTGAGCCTTGCTACAAAAAAGAAATATTCATACATTAATCTTCAAACTAAACAGAAACAAGGCAATTTGAAGACGGGCCGTAAACTTACGTAAGTATCACCCCATCCTGCGGCCCAGACGGCTTGGTTGTCACCGACGTTGTAGTTGGCGCCAGCGATGGAAACAGATTGCACGTTGTTGTTGAAAGAGAAGGTGGTGGCGGAGCGTAAAATACAAATGTCATTGTTGTAAGTATTTCCGTTGTATTGCGGGTGGTTGATGATCTGGTTGACGTTGTGGACAACACCACCGCTGTTAGCCCAAGTGGAGCCGAGACGGATACGCCACCTATTAGCTGGGTCACCACTGTAAAAGAATTATAAATAATTAATTGAAACTGCCACCATATAAGACTAAGCAAATGCTGTTGTCCTAAAACAAAACTTACATAGTGCAGTGAGCAGCGCTGAGGATGGATCTGTTGTTGATGATGGTACCACCGCAATTCTGCCAGTACGTAGCAAAGTTCCATGTGTACAAGAGAGAAGCTATGGAGGGGTACTGTCCAATAGTGGTGACAGAACCACCTACAATCCTTTGGGGATTGGTGGGAACAGCTAGAAAGAAAAATAGGGTTTAAAAGTTACCGCTTGTTAAGTACTTTGTACACTTAAGTTTACTTTCTTATTTGATAAAAATTAAAAGTACGAAACATACCTGCGACGGCTGCGAAGCAAAGAGCTAACAAAGCGAGGATACGCATGTTGCTGATTTTTTGCTGATAACTGTCTGCCGATTCCTTATAAGTCTATGGTATTTATAGCATATATTCGTAGAGATAAAAATGTTTACGAATTTCCATATCTAAAGAGGTGTACAGAATGAGTAAGATTTTATCAATAAAAAACCTCAGCTCTTTCCAGTACATATTCACATAATATGCAGGTTCTACGCTATAAATAACTACGCGTCTTTTGTTTTTTTTTTTTTTTTTGGTCGGATTTCCTTAACACAGTTTGCGGTAGGAGTGAATTTGTATAAATCATCAATGTAACAGAAAGAGGAGAGAGAGAGAGTATCGCTCTCTCTGTGACGCTCACTCTGTCTGTTTCAATGTGATGGCGGCACGTGGACACAGTCGTTTTGGAAAGTGGGGACTGTTGAACGGTCACTTCGCTTTGATGCGCGGAACAGGGCATATTTCCGAGGCGAAACTGTCGGTTTAATGATCATCATCATCTTCATTTCAGCCGAGAGACGTCCACTGCTGGACATAGGCCTCCCCCAAGGATCTCCACGACGACCGGTCCTGCGCCTCCCGCATCCAGCGGTTTCCCGCGACCTTCACCAGGTCGTCGGTCCACCTTGTCGGGGTCCTACCCACGCTACGTCTTCCGGTGTGTGTTCGCCACTCGAGAACCCGGTTTGCCTATTTAAAATTTTATTGTCAAGATTGGAGGGTATATTTACACGTCGTGCTTTAATTCAAAACTCACCTACGAAATGGGGCTTTTAGCACCACAGTCAAGATGGTGACGACCCTACCGCTCCGCCGTCGCGGACTTCGACATACATATAAACAAGTGTGCCTAAGTGCGAATATCGGAATTTGAACAGATGGGCATTGTACGTGGCCTGTTGTATAACCTGGATACTTAACGCGTGTTCGTTAGAGCTTATTTGTTTATAAGAAAAAAAAAAAGTGGAATGATATAAAACATGTCATACAGCATATATTTTCTTTTAGATTTTATAAAGGGTGACACAACGGGCGGTCTTATCGCTAAGAGCGATCTTTTACAGGTAACCTTTGGATGGAATATAAAAAAAAAAAAAATTAATACTACTAAACTACTACTAATTATACTAGTTTAAATAAATAAATGCGTCTATTTTATTACAGTTTTAAAAGTGGGACAGAGTTTGAGCATGCGTTACAGACACGGGCAAGTCATTCCATATCTGAACTGCTTGTACGGTAAAGGATTTATGATGGAAACTAGTGGAATGCTTCGACATCTTTAATATCAGGTTTTCCGATGACCTCAGATATCTATTATGTGTAGGTATCTATCATGAAGGAACTTGAAACGTTCTTTAACATAAGAGGGGGTTTTAGGATTAAACAAAATGCTATAGAGTAGAAATAGGATATGAGAATTCCGGTGAAGAGTGTGAAGACGTATGGGAAACCACTTAAGTTTTGTACGAAATTCAGATATGTGGTCATATTTGCGCAGGTCAAATATAAATCTTATGCAAAATTTTGAAGTCGCTCAAGTTTATCTAGTTGTGCCTCAGTAAGATGTGGATAACTGACATCTGCGTAGTCAAGAATGGGAGGTTAAAGTGATTGTGCTAGTGCGATTTTAGTGGCAGTAGAAAGAAAGATCCGCAACTCACAGACTTACCAGAGGCAAACATTTTGCCACTGACATCCTGCAGCTGTGGATCCCAGATCCAACCCTTGTCGATACAAAACCCAATGTTTTTAACCTTCTCACTGAAAGGAATAGCAGTTCTGTTAAATTGAACTTGGGAAAGATGTGACCAGTTTATCTTGAGGGTCATCCTTGAACTGCCAATAACAATGATCTGAGTCTTCAATGGGTTACCATGCAATCCATGCGTCACACTCCACTCATAGAACAAATCCTTGTTGATAGTTTCAATGCCATCAGCTAAATTGGAGTGTCCAGCTTGCTTATAAATTTGCAAATCATATGCATTAAAGTGGTAGGAGGAAAGAAGGTTTTTGGTGATGGAGTTGATAAATATTGCAAAAAGTAAAGGCTAAATTTGACTTGCCCCCCCCTAGGCCGTACATGCCCCCATAGGCCAGAAGCTAGGTACGCCCATGCTAGCATGCGATTAACTAATAAATAACCTATTTGCAGCTTATTAAACTATTTGGCTGCGATACATGTTTACACGACTTGGTTTTACAATACTAGTTAAAAACAAATATTACGACTTGTTATAATATATGGGTATAAAGTCCAAATAAGATGTTAGAACCAGTATAAAAACTTCTTTACACCTACAATAATAGATACTATGGTAGATATATCCTTATCATCTTTAATTGTTTTTATCAGAAAAAATCCAAATAAGTCTATTATCTACTGGGCCGATAGGTGCATGCACCATGTAAACGCTAATGGCATCACGCTTCGAGTTGTCGTCGTTGCTATAGGAGGTACCGTTGTTCGCGTCACCGTACTTTATATGATATTGTGCGTAGGGCATTTTTGTGGGCTGATATCCCGTATGTGTTCGAGCCTCTGGATATAGGACGGACGGGTTGTCCCTGGTATGTTGGAGAAACGGCACGTACTATTGGAAAGTGCACATTGAGTCTTGCTAAATGAATAAGCAATGGAGCGTTTGCGTTTAAAGTGATGCTTGAGAAATTTTCTTTTGTCGATAAAACATAGATATATTTAATCTCAAAACTACCAATAGCCGTAAAAATTATTTTATTGAATATCATATATTATAATAATCTTCACTAAATATATTAGAAATAGTAATGTTCGTAAATAAAAGCTCCACATTTATTTGAATTCAAGGAGCTCTTTTCAAGGATTTCCATCCGTGTTATGATTTTTTTATATTGCCTTGACTGGAGAGAAACTACTTGGCCCAGATAAAGGAACTCCTGGTGGTATTCCTTATTTGCTGGTGGTATTATCTGTGGTTTTATTTACACTATGCCGATGCAATAGATGTACAATATTTACCGTTTCAAATTTCGTGGTTTAAGGACGAAACTATATTAAATTTTGGTAAAGGTAATCGTTGTTACTGATAAATTTTAATGTAAATTAAATCATTAGAAATTTCGATAGTTTCAGTTTGCTTTTATTATTTCCGAACCAAAAGACTTTCATGTAACTTTCATTTATTTATTAACAAATAGCCCAACAAGATGGACCGTAGATCTGGCGAAGGTTGCGAGAAACCGATGGATGCGGGCAGCACAAGACCAGTTGTGGAAAGCCTTGGAGGAGGTCTTTGTCCAGCAGTGGACCTCTATAGGCTGAGAAGAAGAAAAAGAAATAGATATACACAATAAAATTAATTATTAGTTGAACTTTTTACTACTGATTAGTTTTATTATATTAACTAATAATATAACACAGTATTATATTATTAGTTTTATTATGTATGAGTAATATATACTTATATTGTATTTATTCACAGGAAATGCGTACGAAGAAACACCCATAGTTCATGGGTCTTTATGGTGAAAAACTGAATGGAAACTAGAAATCAATAGATACATACTTCTAACTACTGCAATGAGCTATGCCTTGCAACCCGTTGCAGGGCAAAGGTGTGAGGTCCCGACCTCACAGGTTCTTAATAATAATATAACCATAATGACAAACCAATATAAGTAAGACCTGAGCTCAAGTTATTTCGAACTGCCAGTATTCATCATGCAAATTGCACAGATATGTTAGACTCAACCGGAACCGAACTTAGCGGTTAATTGGGCATTGCTATCCGGCTGATTGCTAGCTCTGTGAATTGCGGACAATAACTGGCCTTGTTCGGAACTGATAACTTCATGCTACTATCAGTTAGCGAAATCAGAGTTTAGTGGCGTGTGGAAATATTTTATTGATTCATTCAGTGCTTATTTGGCTAAACTTCGACACTTTCCGTGAAGCGACTGCCGTCTGACCTCCACAACCCAAGGCGATATCGAAGCATTGCAGTTAGACCAATCTCAAATCAAAAATCAAAGAGCTTTCCGAGGCACCATCAGACCAGTACAATCATAAGCGTGTAACACCCATTTTCTATTGACTGACGGCTAGAGACTTGATACGAATCTATAATTTATTATGCTCATTACGGAGGCTAATGTCCAACCCTGGCAGGCCTTGTTGATTGTTTTTAAAGTATTGTGTATTCTATTATCTATATACTAATATATAAAGCTGAAGAGTTGTTTGTTTGTGTGCGCTAATCATAGGAACTTCTGGTCCGATTTGAAAAATTCTTTTTGCGTTGGATAGCCTATTAATCCAGGAAGGCTTTAGGTTATATAACATCCCGCTATGACCAATAGGAGCAGAGCAGTAACAAAAAATGTTGCGAAAACTGGAGCTAACGCAGACGTACATATTGCTTCCATTATTTTAATAGGCCCTTATTTTATATCAACTCAGCTCTTTTTAATTTTTTTCGGAACGGGACGAACAGCGCACTCAATTACCACTGAACTTAGCTCATGAGGAAATGCAATATTAGTATAAGCAGTGAGCGCGGAAGAATGTTACAGCAGTGTAAGTTGTTAGTTTGGGATGAAGGTGATGATATTCCACAAAAGGGCAATTGAAGCACTAGATCGCACAATGGGGGACATCAAAGGCAACCAAGATATCATGGGAGGGACGGTGATACTTTTAGCTGGTGACTTTAGGCAGACCCTTCCGGTGATTACTAGGGGTATGCCGCCGGCAGATGAAATAAATGCCTCTTTGAAAGTATCTGCATTATGGGTTCGCATGAAAAAGTGTTGTCTCACCACGAATATGCGAGGGCAACTTCATCACGATTCTCAAGCCGGGTATATGCAATATGCAGCTACTCTTTTAAAAATCGGAGGTGATCGCATGCCAACTGACAGTAACGGCATGATTAGAGCGAGTCGTGATTTCTGTCAAGTTGTGGATAGCTCAGATGACCTATTAAATAATTTTATCCGGATCTTCAAACAAATATGGGCAACCGAAAATGGTTATGCAAAAGGGCAATTTTGGCGCCGACATTAGTCGGCGTCGGTATTTCATTAGAAATAGTAAAATAAATGAACAAATCATGTTAAACGTTCAGGAAAATGTTATTGTATACCTCTCAGTGGATAATATTACGGACACTGAACAAGTTACATCATACCCTATAGAATTTTTCAACTCTTTAGAATTATCAGGAGTGCCACCCCATAAGTTGATACAAAAGATATAAATAAAAGTTGGTGTTCCAGTCCTATTAATGAGGAATCTTGACGCTCCAAAGCTGTGTAATGGTACTCGGTTACAAATAACACATTTGGGTCACAACATTGTAAAGGCTACAATCATGGCTGGAATGGCAAAAGGACAAAATGCCTTGATTCCCCGTATTCCCATCATCCCGACAGATTTGCCATTTCAATTTAAAAGAGTACAGTTCGCTTTGAAAGCAGCATTTGCTATTACAATAACAAAGCCGACAGACGCTTAAAGTTGCCGGAGTTCATTTAGAAACAACATGTTTTTCTCATGGGCAACTCTATGTGGCATGCTCATTGCTCACGTGTATCAAATCCAGAAAACCTTTATGTTTTGGCAAAAGACAGCAAAACAAAAAAAAGTTGTTAATAAAACCGTTCTTACTTAAATGTGCTCATATTTTATCAAGCGTAATAATTTTAACCCTTATTTCAAAATATCCTAAGCATATCCAAAACACCAACCAACGCAAAATAATTAGAAGTATGATACCTATTTGATGTGTCTTTCCTTTGCTAAACCTTTAAACCCGGTAAAATTAAAGTTGCCGTTGTGACCTTATGTATCTTTATAATCCTACTAATAATATAAACGCGAAAATATGTGACGACGTTTCAAAGCTTGCAGTAATGTAGGCATTTATCTTGGCATTCCCCCGGAAACGGGAACCACCGCGCGCTGTAAACTGAAGTCTACGCGGACGAAGTCGCGGGCAACAGCTAGTCGTAAAATAAAATTACTATCACATTAGCAATTAGGCTGTTTCCACACGAGCCACCGTCCGGAAAAAAACCTGTGGTTATCGCTTTTTGCTGCTGAGTTGAGAACTGCTGTATCAGGTGGCTGCCATACGTGTACCATGAATTGATACAGAACGTATGAGAAAGTGTGAACTGATTATTACAGCTAGCTTCTTGCAGCCTAACACAGCATAAGTTCGAACTGAAGTCGCCGCTCAAATGACATACCTGTAACAAAAGAAAATAATATTTAGGTGGATAATTGTTTGTCTTAACGCTGCTGGTCCGGATATTACAAGAACCTTGGAATTGACAATGTATATTGACTCGAAAATTTAAGAGATCTGTGTTTCATTAAATTTGGTATGTAGAAAGTATGAAAGATTTATTATTGCAATGTTGTTGAATGTGTTGAAGACGAAAACACCTAATTATACATTTAACAAACATTTATTAATTCCACAGCATTCAAATTTTGGACACTAGGCCATGCTCAGATGAGTCATTTGAGCATTGTACCGCAAACAAAGAACCTTTAGAACTTTAACTTCCCCTCAATAAGAGCGAGTCATAATCACTTCTTTGATGGTATAAGTGGAATTCACGTGATGAATTATTTAACTTGTTTCAGTCTAACTTTCCATCTGTTGTGGCTTGCTTGACGAATGCCAATGTCAGCAGCGCAGACACCCGAACGACGGCGGAAACAGCCGACAACCTGGATCGATTTTTCTAGTTGAACTTACCGTGGTTCATGATTGTATGCTGCCGTTCTATTTGCGGTACTAGTTTAAGGACAACTTCTGACCTCTATTTCGATGTACAATGCCAGGGTTAGTAGTCAATGTTCGATCGCAAACATACCATAATTATTTAATACCTTGATTTTATACTTTGTTTAATATTACCTGCTGATATTATCATTTGTGGTATTCCCGGTGATAGACAGAGAATATTTTTCGGCAGTTTAGGTATCGCGAGCATTGTCATCTAAGCATTGATAGCATTATTAATAATCTGATGTCTAGATACTAAGTATACGCTTAAACGTAAAGGTAGTATCTAGACATTAGAAGGCCAAAACTCACAAATCCATACTAATATTATAAATCCGAAAGTAACTCTGTCTGTCTGTCAGTCTGTTAGGCTTTCCCGCTTAAACCTCTCAGCCGATTTTGATGAAATTTGGCATAGACAATCTTTTTTTTCTACCTGAGAAAGGACATAGGCTACCTTTTATTGAAAAAAATGATATTCTCGAAGGAAATTTAAAAAGCGCGATATAACTGAATTCCACGCGGCCGAAGCCGCGGGCAGAAAGCTAGTTATTAATAATCTGATGTCTAGATACAAAGTATGCGCTTAAACGTAAAGGTAGTATCTAGACATTAGAAGGCCAATGCTTAGAAATGTAAAAATAAAAGTAAGAAAAAAAAAAACGTCTAAAACTTGTCAAAACGGAAGGAAATTAGAAGTATTTTTTGAGTTTTTTTTTTTATTTTTTTGGAGGAGAGGAGGTCAGACTGTGAACTTACTTAAAATTAGTAGAATTACCACTCAGGTTAGTAATCTATCTGTAAAATCAGATTGATTGTTTGACCTATCCTTTGTTTTTATGGGATCCTACTGACGGGGAGGACCTCGTCGACGAGCAGGTGGTGGCGTCGTTCGGGTCATCTACGCAACTACGTCAGAGCGTTCACAGTGAAGCTTAAGACCGGCGGCGGCGAGGCGGACCATAGCAACGAGTCCGGAGGTGGCGGGCGTGCACGTTTTGCGGCAAATCTTGTCATCATTTTAATTTTTTTTTTCTAATTTCTACGATTTTTTTTAATCGTTATAAACTAGTGCTTGACTGCAATCCCGCCTGATGGTAAGCAGTGATGCAGTCGTTGATGGTAAAGCGCACTAGTTTATTAAGTCTATTCACTTAAAAAACTTAGGAGTAAGAAGGATGACGGCAGTTGAGCGAGGTAATGCAATGGTAAACCCAAGACCAACACGACCAACGATGCTGCGCCAGAGGGAGATTGATCTGGAGACTCTCCACAACCACATTTGCCGCATCGTACCCGGCACACATCGCAACACAACTGCTCAGACCCGTCCTCCGTACGGCTTATCGAATCATCTTGATTTCATGTGACATGACAAATGTCACAGGTCTCTGCTTTTGAAGAATATAAAGGGCTATTTGTTTTCATTCATATTAAAATTTAAAAATGATATATAGTTAATTCAATTTAAACCATTCAGACTGATTGCCATGCCTGTTCTAATAGTAATACCAGTGTACATATTATTGTCCTACTTCCGAGCAAAAGTCTCTTTTAGTATGAGAAAAAAAAAAATAAGGCTTCCGTTGTAAAATTCATTTTATTATTTTTGAATAAAAAAAAAATGTTAGTCCTGCACATTTAGAGGGCAAACAATATGGTAAGCAAAAGTTAATTCCAAGAAGTAAAAAGTGTTTTTTTTATAACTATAAACTAGTGCTGGACCGCAATCCCACCTGATGGTAAGCAGTGATGCAATCGTTGATGGTAAAGCGCACTAGTTTATTAAGGACCTATTCACCAAAAAAAAAATGAGTGAATAGGAAGGAAGACAGCAGTTGAGCGTGGTGATGCAATGTTAAACCCAAAAACACGACCAACAATGCTACGCCAGAGGAAGATTGATCTCAAGACCGTTCCCGACCAAACTCCCGACACAACAACCTTTGGTGCATCACAACTGCTCAAACCAGTCCTCCGTAAGTAGTGTGTTGAGCTCAAGATATCATCATAGTCAGATAGATAATCAATCCCGATTACGTTGAAAAAGAAACAAAGTTTGATAATTTTATTACCCGACTACGGCAAAGCAAAAGGAGGGTTATGATTTTGACAGGCTATGTATGTATGTATGTATGTTCATCTGTTCCCTCGTAACTTCTAAACTACTTATTCGAATTCGATAAATGACATATCATTAGAAGCGTCTTAATTGTCCACTGGTTATAGGCTATATGCAGTTTCACAAAATCTAATGTGGCGCCCTCTAGCGGACAAAATATACAGAGTAAAAAAATAAAGTTAAGATAAATATGCCGTGTTTGGTATCATTTGAAAGGGTTTTACTTGTACATTTTGAATATATATATATATATTACTAGCATTTGCTTGTGACTTTACCTGTATTCATGGGCTGATTGCATATAATTCGCATCTTTTCGTTCATAGATAGCTTCTTTACTACTTATCAGAATAAGACCACTGCAGAACCATTAGAAGGGCCTTGATATTCTGTTGGTTATGAGCTATAAAGCTTGTCACCAAATTTAGTATTACGCCCTCTAACGGACAAAAAGTTCTATGTTAATATAAAATTAAAATAAATATACCGTATTTGGTATCATCTGAAAGAGCTTCACGAGTACTTTATGTTTGTACAATCAGCTGTAGAAGTCCATTTCCACCTTAAAGACTACTGTCGCCTGCGCTAAACCGGTCACGCACACTACCGCATTATTTTTTATCGCAGTCTTCGTCTTTCTTTAAAGTAATGCAAAATTTCGTTACTTCATTTGAAGTTGAGTTAGCGGCCGCACTTAACAATGGTGCTATCAAAAGCGAGCGATTGTGGGTTCGATCCTTATTATAGGCAACTCTTTTTGTTGTTTCATATAATTTAAAATTATGATAATTGATTTGTATTTTAAAGTAAAAATGTTTGCAAATAATATTTTAACAAATAGGAAAATTTATTGAATATTTATCCCAAAAAAGGGTTTTATTATATGTTTTAGTTTACTATAGGGGTAATATAATAAAAAATATATAAAAATAAAACAATAAGCATATTATAATGCAATATATTATAAACTTATATATTATTCGGTATAGATATACTTATACCAACAAATGAAACAAACGTTGAAACGGCAGCATTGTAATATTTTATATAAAAGTAATCCTTGACAAACTTATGATATTGTTATGGTAAAAAATACAAAAAACATTTTAGGTTGTTAGATATGAAAATTATAATATTATACGTATATTATGATTAAAGAGGTTATAGCTTAATTATTCGTTTTCTTAAAGAAAAGAGGATTGAAGCTTAACCTGAATATTATTGCAATCATAAAATAATCTATACTTAGAACACATAATAGGGCTTATTACATTTATATTTTTTTTGCGTGTATAGCATGGTACTAACGCTGCCATCCTGTAGTGACTTTTTTCGGAGTTTGATGGCATGAGATTATAATCTTCAAGCGCTTTCTTAGTTCAAAAGTAAACGAACTTATTTCTTATCGAATTCCGAAATTATTGTTTTTATAATTTACCAAAAGTAATTTGTATTGAAATTGCAAAAGGCGACATCTGTTAGCCATTAAGCCAACCGAACATATTACTGTCACTTAGCTAAATTACTTTAGAGATGGTTTAGAGTCCGTTATTAAGATATTTATTGGTATATATTTAAAACACTCTGTAGGACACTTCTGCACTGTTTTTGTTATAAATAGTTTTTTTTTTTGTTTAGCTCGATAAGACTCCACCAGCCTCGCCAATTTATTTTTAAACCACAAATGCAATCTATCTTCTTCGCACGATTTAAAAGTTTATTCAACGGTAAATATTGTCGTTTCGTTTCACTTGTCTCGACAGCTACCTTCGTCCTCCAACCTCTTGACCTTGACCTCCAACGGCTTACAGTATTTCTCTAAAACAATAACAATTTTATTACACACTTGCTACAAGCGATTGGTTTGCACCTTACATAAATAATAATAAAAACAACTTACACAAAAGCCGGTTTCATATGATATTTGAGATATATTGCTGCATATGCCTGCATATTGATTAAAAAGTAAAACTAATAACACAAACTGGTAACTATATGTTCACCAACCAACAACAGCTAAGTAATATTATTTGAGTTATTGTAGCTAATAATAGTTATTGTAGGTAGCGGAATATTTTTTGTGAAGTAGTGATTCAGATTCTTTTAAGTCTACCGTCATCTTTTTATAATGACTCTAATATAGAAAAAATCTTAAAAGAAAGTATCATCTTTAAGTTGCAGATCGGTATTTTTAGTTATTTTTGTTGTCAGCATTCATAACTCACCAATAAACATTTAAAAAATATTTTTGTAAGTTATTAGATTCGAACTCGAACCATCTTGAACGCCTATCAAGGCGAAAACCGTTAAGCCATTGAAACACTTACTGTAGTCGTTGAAATTAGTAAGTAGTACCTAACAATCATAAGCGGGCAGCAAGTGTATGAGTGTGTATCAAACTTTATTATAGAAGAAGGTCGTAACTACAACTAGTATTGCTTGGCCATAGTTTTGTGAGATTGCAACTCGACTTTTGGTCTTGACTGTACATAATCCCTAGTAATACTTCGTAGAAATTTGAATGTAAACCAGGGTTTTGTAAACGGAGCGATGGGAGTGGTGAAGGCCTTCGAATGGCCTGCTCTTCGGCGCGATCAGTTGGAACAGGAAAACAGCCAAGCGCTGTTCTCATACAATTTGACGACGCATCCATAAAAGGATATTAACGGACTTATCAAAATCGACCCTTGCCTCACTGAATTTGACGGCTTGAGGGGTTCTGGGCAAATTCAGTGTAAAATGCTCCCGCTGATTCTTTCTTGGGGTTGTACTGTACATAAATTACAAGGTTGTACTCTAGATAAAAAAGTTACAGATCTCGGAAAGTCATTGTTTGCGAAAGGACAGGCCTATGTCGCTCTCAGTAGAGTTAAAACCATAGAGGGATTATTTATAAGTGCCTTGAATCATAATAAATTACTTAAAAATCCACATGTCAGTGGATCCTTAGCAGAATTAGATAGATTAAGAAATATTCCCAGGTCCTCTTAATATATGTTTTTTTTTTTTAATAATTATAAACTAGCGCTTGACTGCAATCCCGCCTGATGGTAAGCAGTGACGCAATCGTTGATGGTAGAGCGCACTAGTTTATTAAGCCTATTCACTTAAAAAACTTAGGAATAGCAAGGATGACGGCAGTTGAGCCAGGTGATGCAATGTTAAACCCAAGACCAACACGATCAACGATGCTGCGCCAGAGGGAGATTGATCTGGAGACTCTCCACAACCAAACTCCCGACACAACAACATTTGGCGCATCGTACTCGCCACACAACGCAACACAACTGCTCAGACGCGTCCTCCGTACGGCTTCACCAGACATCATGTTGGAACACGACGAATCGCTTGGCGGCAAGACTTTGTCTGGTGGGTGGTAACTTCTGCCGGCAGCCGATGTTATGGCCTACCACCGTTAGAAAAACATCCAATCTATTTATACTAACGACCTCATCCACTAATTCATGACCCATTCGGTGCCATCGACGCAAATGTGCGTCGCTACTACGAAAAACCGGGAGCTTCATACGGGGAAACCGTTGCTATACGCGCTACGATCCAAGCGCTACGAAATAGTAAAATAGGACATCTCTACATATTACTATACGCCGATACATAAGTCAAAAGAGATGTCGTATGTTAACTACCTAGTTTTTAGTTCGTCAATTTAACTTTTGTTAATATTATGCGCCACAAATACACTTTAACACCAAAATAGTACAAATAATAAAAAGTAAAAAAACTAAAACCCAACTACGACAAAAACGACGCTGAAAAAGTATAAAACAAGATTTTCAGAATACTGAACTGAACAAAGTTGCTAATATAGTTGCAAGTAAATGGACACAGTAGACTCTACCAAGGTGCCTTCGTTGTAAATTGACAATAATGTCTTACAATACTATTCTGAAGTATGCAATATTCATTATGTAGAGATAAATTTTCATGTTTGAAAAGGCGTAGTCACACGTTGCATATACCTACCTACCATAGCACTTTGCTAACGTGTGACTGCGGTTTTCAAACATGAAAATTTCAACCGATTTTAATGAAATGTGGCACAGACAATCTTTAGATCCTGAGAAAGAACATAGGCTACCTTTTATTGAAAAAAAAAAATGATATTCCTGAGGGAAATATAAAAGCGCGATGCCGCGTGCGGAAAGCTAGTATAAAGAATAAAAATTCTTTGGATTATCCTTCCATCAAAATCAGTTTTATCAGGTGCTCTGAGTGGCTCGTGACTAAATAATAATAGTTGGTATGTGGATGGGTTACCATCTTTTTTTATTTTATTATCTTCATCAACAATAGATTATATGATTACAATTAATTTTGATGATTAAATGCAACATTAGATGACAGCCTCCGTGGCGTAGCGGTAGCGAACGCGGCCGCTGCGCAAGTAGGCGCGGGTTCAATCCCCGCGCAGTGCAAATATGCACGAATATGAATATTTGCGCTGGTCTGGTCGTGCCTCGGAAAGCACGTTAAGCCGTTGGTCCCGGTTGCCATACGAACATCTAATGGCAGTCGTTACGGGTTGTTGGAGCCCTCAAAAGTCCAACAATTGGTCTAACTGCAATGCTTCGATATCGCCCTCGGGTTGTGGAGGTCAGACGGCAGTCGCTTCGCGGAAAATATCGAAGTTTAGCAAAAATCAGCAGTTAGACGGTAAAGCAAACACCAGACTCCAAAGCTGAAAAGCGGATGCGACTGGGATTAACGCTGAGATGATGATGATGAAGACGAAGCATACTGTTAATATAATAGTTTTGATGTTTATGTCTGCTCATCAATGTAAAAAACGTAATGAAATTTGTTGAATTGTCAAAACCCATTGCTACTGCATTTATGTCCCACTTTGAACACATTTGCTTTTTGGCCAATGCCAAACCGCTTGAAGTTCCATAAACTTTGTTAATACTGGTATGATATACGTTGGACTACTTACTGACCTGCTGTGTGGTCTTCAATATATAAGCCATTATTTTGTATCCTCGTCAAATTTAATGAGGTTATTACTATGCTACATATTCTAGACGCGCATCAATAGTAAAATGTGTAGGTTTTTAGTTGTATGTCGTTGACATGCCCGCACACAGCGATATAATCGTGCGAAGCTGCCTACCGCTTAAGCAACGGGGCGATTTTGTTCATACTAAAAAACAAGTGATTCCTAGAGGGGCAATTCTACAAATTCCTCGGTGGTAGGCTATAACATTGGCTGATGGCAGAATTTACCGCCCACCAGAAAAAGTCTTGCCGCCAAGCGATTCGTCGTGTTCTGATGATGTCTGGGGAAGCTGTACGGAGGACGGGTCTGAGCAGTTATGTTAAGATGTGTGCCGGGTACGATGCAAATTGCAATTTGCCGACATGATATTCGCGTTTACTTTGACTATTCATACTGTTCAATAGACTGTTCTGAATTATTGAGCAAAATTGGGCTGCGTGTTCCGTCCATCATTTTAAGGATCATCAGCCTCTTTATATTCCCTCGGTGCGGTGCGTATACCGACAAAACTCTTATATAATAAGAGCTAGCACAGGATATAACTTATTGTGTCAGAGGGTTGATGATCTCCATTTAATACCCAGTAGTGTTCCTAAACTATTTTTTTTTTGTAATAACTTCTTTGTAAATCACTAAAACATTTTCAGTCTTTACTAAATACTCTACGAGTGCTTACTTGTTCTTGAATTCACTTTCCTGTCCTGTGCTGTACCTGTTACTGTTTTTTGTGCTAACCTAATATTGTCCGTAGAAACTTTTAATTGGCCTTCTTTCACTATCTTCTACCTCCCTGTATACAACATTATTTTTAATTGGCCTTCTTTCACTATCTTCTACCTGCCTGTATACAACATTATTTTTAATTGGCCTTCTTTCACTATCTTCTACCTGCCTGTATACAACATTATTTTTAATTGGCCTTCTTTCACCATCTTCTACCTGTATACAACATTATTTTTTGTTTATGCGAATCCCGAAACACGTGTCCGGTATTTTTATGTCTTTACATAAAAATACCGGACACGTGTTTCGGGATTCGCATAAACATCCAAACGGAGCGTGGACCATATTTTTGTTGGGATAACCAAGTAGGATAATAACATAAGCTTATAACTTTGTGGTTTTTCATGATATCTTTTTGAAGTTTTGTACATAGATTAAAGAATCTATGTATGATATCTTTTTGAAGTTTTGTACATAGATTAAAGAATCTATGTACAAAACTTCAAAAAGATATCATGAAAAACCACAAAGTTATAAGCTTATGTTATTATCCTACTTGGTTATCCCAACAAAAATATGGTCCACGCTCCGTTTGGATGGGTGAGCTGGGTGCATTGACCTGTGGTGTCAGCTGAGCGCGGGCATGCGCACGCGTAAGCTGCGTAGCTGCTCAGTAACCATGCTGTAATAATTTCTAAATGTATTTATGAAAAAATATTACATGGTGTAAAAATGATTGAAGTCGATTCAGTATTTAACACTCACTTAGATCACATGTGTTTGCTTAGTATGAGACCTCAGACGTGAACTAATCAAATACTACCACTAACTAACGCACTTTCACTTGAAAAGTCTAGGCAGAACAAGATAGCAAATTGTTTAAATTCTTCGTGACTCCTTTGACAACTAATTACTTTAGCAGATACATTTTAAGATACCTACTCTGTGCCCATATTATTTAATTTTTCATTAACATTATTCAGTATTCCTGCTATTTACAATAATGTTTTGATAACAATCCGTTATTCAGATTGTGCTCAAAATCAAAGCATTAATTTCAAATAAACTAATTAAGTACAGTTACTTTTAAAATGTCAAAGAGTCGGTCAGTCAGTAAGGTGAAGCTAGTCGCCCATTCTAAAGCGTAAATCTCTCTGGAGAAGAGCGGGCAAGAAACTCCACAGACACTCTTTTAAAAACATTAAATTGTTATAAATTATTTGACACAACCTATTTTTATGTTGATTTATCCATGTAAGAACGATGTAGAAAGACGTGCACGTTAAAAGACTCAAAAGCAATTCAGAACTTCAGCCGAGGCAGTTAAAAACAGTCCCCGCTGATGGCGCCCGTTCACAAACATGACACACGGATCGCACCATTTAGCTCAACCGTTGTAAAAGGAACTTAATCGATTCAACACCCACGCCATCATCAGCGAACATTACAGTGAGCATAACATACGCTAAACCGTCAAAGTACAATCAAGTCAATGAAATACGTGCTCAGTAAATGGTAGCTTAATAGAAAGTACACAGTGCTCACACGAGCGCTGTGTAATTATTATACAATTTAAAGAAAGTGCGTCTACATATTGTAAATATAGTCATTCCAACAGTGAGATGCTCCAACAATGTTTCAAAATGCTAATTAGTTAATGCTACCCTCTTGAGCCTAGCATATTTGTCATCGATGTAATCCCCTAACTTATAACATGCATAGATAGTGTGCGATTAATACAAGATTTATGTTTCGTTTCATTTAATTGGAGTATATCATCATCATCATTTCATTGTTAATCCCAGTCGCATCCCAAGCTTTTTCTGCTTTGGAGTCTGGGGTCCGCTTTTACCAGTCTAACTACTGATTTTGGCTAAACTTCGATATTTTCCGTGACGCGACTGCCGTCTGACCTCCAAAACCCGAAGGCGATATCGAAGCCTTAGTATTAAATTGGAGTATATGGATAGGAATTTTATTGTAACATTTTACCAATACCCTATGAAGATTGGGCCTACTTAAGCATGTAACCAGGCTTGACTAATTAGTTTTTGTCTCTATAATTGTATATTTTACTGAAAATATTTAGATATTTTGTTTCTAAAATACATGTTGTTTTAATAGATACATTGACAAGGTACTGTCATGATGCTAATATCTTTAAATAATTCCCTTAGAAAATGTCGCCTGTGGCTTCATATATCGCTCTAATTGCTCTTTTCTACAGAATCAAAATTGACTCGATATCTGCAGCCCGTAAAATACCGAAGACATAATAATATTATGAATATGAGCCTCACAGTAGCTACATTTGTAAATTTACGGATTGCTCCTACAGCATAACCTGCTCAACTTAGCCGTCCTGCAAGAGATGTTGAATGAGGTCTCTATTGCAGCCTTCAGTAGATCTTGATCCCCAGGAAAATAGTTTTATCGACGAATTGTAGTTTCTCTTTGTGAAGTATTAACAAATATTCATATTATTTCACCTTCACTGTCACAAATGAAACATTCAGCGCCGTGTACAGTAATATTTGGGCTTCAAATTTATGTACTTTATATTGTCATAATTGTACTGAATTGTCTTAATCTATAGTTTGTTACTGTACTTGTTATATAAAAGAAATCAATTGCCATAAGATTTTCTATATGATATTGACAGAAATTAAAACGATAATTGTAGTTTCAGTAATTTATTAATTTCTTACGCGTTGGATTGGATCCAAGCGGTGTAGCGGGAGACGCGCGTGTTGACACCGGGGAAGGCAGCCTGAGCGCAGCCAAGACCGAAGGAACAAACACCAACAACGATACCGTTGTGGTATAGAGGACCGCCGGAGTCACCCTGGCACTGGTCGCGACCACCGTTGGGCCAGCCGGAGCACAGCATGTTGTCGGTGATTAAAATTAAACGGCTAGCATAGTTGATTCTGCAAGTGTTTTGGTTGATAACCACCGTCTGGACGTGTTGAAGCTGCTCAGAGCCAGAGAGTGCACCAGACTGCATAACAGAAATATTAAGTATCAAACGTCGAACAAACATGACAGAAAGAAGATCGTTTCTAGATGTGCAGTAAACTTACGTAAAGGGCTCCCCATCCTGCGGCCCAGACGGCTTGGTTGTCAGGGACGTTGTAGTTGGAGCCTGCGATGGAAGCGGCGGCGACGTTGTTGTTGAAAGAGAAGGTGGTGGCGGAGCGTAAAATACAGATATCATTGTCGTTAGTATTTCCGTTGAATTGCGGGTGGTTGATGATCTGGTTGACGTTGGAGACAACACCACCACTGTTAGCCCAAGTGGAGCCGACACGGATACGCCATCTATTAGCTGGGTCACCACTGCAAAAGAATTTAGTGACGTTTAAATCTGTCATCTTAAAAGACTTTTAGTAAATTGTTATAAATAAAAACTTACATTGTGCAGTGAGCAGCGCTGAGGATGGATCTGTTGTTGATGATGATACCACCGCAATTCTGCCAGTACCCAATAAAGTCCCATGTGTACAAGAGAGAAGCCATGGAGGGGTACTGGCTAATAGTGGTGCCAGAACCACCTACAATCCTTTGGGGATTGGATGGAACAGCTAGAAAAAAAACAGGGATTAAAAGTTACAATTTTTCAAGTTCTTTCTTTATACATTACATCGTTCCAATAGTAACAGAAACGAAGCAATTCGACGGAAAAGAAAGTAGCGTTACTAAAGAACGCTACTAAATTTCTTTTTATTTTCTTATTTTTAACATAAAGTACATTTATTTATTCGATGAAAATTGAAAATAAAATACAAAACATACCTGCCACAGCCGCGAAGCAAAGGGCTAACAAAGCAAAGAAACGCATGTTGTTGATTTCTCGCCGACAAGTGTCTGATGTATCGTTATATGTGTAATATATATAGCATGGATTCTGTTTGACTATCAAATTATCCATGTGTACAGATTAAAATATCTATAAGTCTTCTCATCTAAAGAGGTGTACAGAATATCAAAAAATGTAATGATTGTAATTTATTTATTAAAAATCTCCAGTTCTTTGAAGTACACACTCAGTTAAGCAGTTTTGACAAGTTGAAAAAAGTCGTAAATACCTATTTGTAATTACGAGTGACTGTTTGACATATATTATTATGCTTTCTCAATGATATAATTAGTAGACTCCTTGATTGCGCGCAGTTGATTGCACAAATTTTTTTTAACTCTCTCTACGACACACTCCTCACATGCCAACGTTGCACATTCCACGTCACTCCACAAACTATGCCAGCAATTGTGTACTTGTGTACTGACTGACTTGCATTACTCGAACTTATAACTCGGAATTCTCAGAAGTCGTTTTATTTAATTGCAATAGAGACATTCAAAAAACGAACAGTGGTAACTATACGCGAAGACAAGCAGCTAATTCTCTTCTTCCTCTTCTCTTCTTATACTATCATTATCCAAACTTATTTGTATTAAGTTTGTTTCAAAACTGTGATTTATAGTTTACCTTAGGTGATGTATTATGATTAATTATTGTTTTTAATTGGAAATATTTGGCATTCGTCCGTTTGCATGCTTTATAAATATATATCCAGTTTAGACAGGGAAATAAAAAAAATAAAAAAAAATATATTAGAATAAAATATTTTATGTATCGCTATTGGTTAATTAAATAAATGATTATAATTAATGATTATTATTAATTAACCAATAGCGATACATAAAATATTTTACAAAATATGAGTGTTACATTTGTTTATGCCCACTTATAGATTTCCCTGCCTAAAATGGATATATATTTATAAAGCATGCAAACGGACGAATGCCAAATATTTCCAATTAAAAACAATAATCATAATACATCACATAAGGTAAACTATAAATCACAGTTTTGAAACAAACGTAATACAAATAAGTTTGGATACACAACTACAGACACACACACAATACACAACTACACAATTACAGTTTTATACACAACTACTTTTTACAAGTTGATTCGGATTTATATCCGAAACAACTTATAAAAAGTAGTTGTGTATAAAACTGTAAAAAAGTTAACAAAAAAGTCGAGAAAGTTGTTTTATGAACGACATGGTTTTACATAACTTGTTGAAAACATGTAGGTGTTATGGGTTGTAATAGGTATATGGGTATAAATCATAGATTTAGGATTTCATTGTATATCTATGGTATAAATCCATACTAATATTATAAATGCGAAAGTAACTCTGTCTGTCTGTCTGTCTGTCTGTCTGTCTGTTACGCTTTCCCGCTTAAACCTCTCAACCGATTTTGATGAAATTTGGCACAGACAATCTTTAGACCCTAAGAAAGAACATAGGCCACCTTTTATCCCGGAAAATTTTGATGTTCCCGAGGGAAATCTAAAAAGCGCGATATAACCGAACTCCACGCGGGCGAAGCCGCGGGCGGAAAGCTAGTATCAAATAAAATATTACAACCAGTATGAAAACTTCTTTACACTATGATAATAGATTTGTGCCCAAATCATTTCTAATCATATTTATCGGCATTTATCTAATAGAAAAATAATAATTTTATCTATAATTTCTGGGATATCAAAAAACCCAGAAAAATACTAATTCATCGCGATAACGTTCTACCATTCATTATTCGGTAGTTCGTTTTGTGTTTGTTAGTTTACTACATCGCTTTGAGAAACATTTAAAGTGTCACATTATAATGCCATTAGAAATTCCCACTGTTTGATGCAAGCCAGGAACGAATACTTTACTATTTATTTAAACTTCATGTATAAACGTCGTGAAAACTAGTGAATAGAAAGTAAAGTTCTTTAAGGTTATTTAAGTTTTTTTTTAGAAATCATAGTGCAACTCATGTAAGTCGAATCATCATCATCATCATCTTAGCGTTTATCCTGATTGCATTCACGGCTTTCGCGTTGGAGCCCGGGTACCGCAACTTATGTAAGTCGAATATTATTAGGCAATCAAGAAATTTTAACGGTTATTTTCCCCGAGTTAAAATAGTAAGGTTTGAAACATATTCTGACGAAAAGAAAAGCAATAAACACAACATCTACTCGTTGACACGAGTAGATGTTGTCTTTATTGCTTTTGTTTATCTTTTATATCTAAAACAACCTGTAAAAAGTAATTGTTTACAAAACTTATCAAAATCTTAAAAAGTGAACAAAATATTGACAATATATGTAAATACAGGATAGATATGTCGAGTTGAACTGGATAAAATAGCCATTTAGTCAACCGCGTGGCTTTTGGACGTGGTGCTCGATTTGCTTCGCTCTCTCAATTCTTTTTTTTTTTTATATATTATAAACTAGCGCTTGACCGCAATCCTGCCTGATGGTAAGCAGTGACGCAATCGTTGATGGTAAAGCGCACTAGTTTATTAAGAGCCTATTCACTCTAGCCTTGAAGACACTCAAATTGTAGTCCGACGGAAACACCGCCGCTGGCAAATTATTCCAGTCCCTCGATGTACGCGGTATAAAGGAGGAGGCGAAACGCTTCGTCCGGATCGTAGAGGTGTTAACAACGTAAGGGTGGAAACCAGCCGTACGACGGGTCGTCCGCTGGTGGAACGGAGATGGGGGAATTAAATCATGCAATTCCATCGCACACTCTCCGAAATGCATCCTATAGAACACCGAAAGGCTGGCTACTCTACGCCTGTGCTCTAGGCTTTGGAGACCAACTCGAGTTAGATCAGGGTCACCAATCAGCCTCTTTGCACGTCTCTCCACTGAATCCAAAGTGGCCAGGTGACACTTGGCAGCACCAGCCCAAATGTGGCTGCAGTACTCCACACAAGAACGGACCTGTGCTTTGTATAACATTAGAAGCTGCCCAGGTGTGAAGCACTGCCGGACCTTTGCGATAACGCCAAGTTTCCTGGCAGCCACCTTAGCCTTGGACTCAATGAACCGCCCAAAGTTAAGGTCCGAGGAAATCTCAACTCCCAAAAGCTGAAGGCGGTCGGAACACTCCAAGGACACATTCCGAAAAGTAGGGGCCAAGGTGAACGGGCTCCTTTTGGCGGTGAAAAGACACGCCTGTGTTTTGGCGGCATTGAATGCTACAAGATTGGCATTGCCCCATTCGGAGACTGCCTGCAGCGCAACACTCGTTCGCTCAACCTTGGCCTCTCTTTCGGACCGGATTGATTCCCTACTAGCCCGAGCACCCGGCAGGTATCTCTCTACAACTGTGCTGTCATCTGCATACCCATAGATACCAGGCATCAGCAGATCGTTAATATGCAGCAGAAACAGAGTTGCAGAGAGAACAGACCCCTGAGGAACACCGGCATTAGTTGACATGGGCTCAGAAGAGCATCCATCGACAACAACTCGGAGGGACCGTTCAGTCAGGAAGTCTTTTACCCAGCCAGTCAGGCTAGGGGAAATGCCGTACGCTGGAAGCTTACTCAAAAGGCCAGCGTGCCATACCCGGTCGAAGGCCTTCGAGACATCAAGGGAGACAGCAATCGCTTCCCCATTCTTCTCGAGGGCCTCGCCCCACAAGTGAGTGACATACACTAGTAGGTCCCCAGTCGACCGATTGCGGCGAAACCCGTACTGTCGGTCACTGAGGAGATCGTTACCTTCCAGGTATGCCAAGTGGCGCGAGTTCAATACGCGCTCCATAATTTTGCAAAGTATGGAGGTGATCGAAATCGGCCGATAGTTGGCAGGATCGGCACGACTACCCTTCTTGGGCACGGGCTGCACGTTAGCAAGCTTCCAGGACTTGGGCACAATACCAGTCCTGAATGAGAGGCGATACAAGCGCGTCAATACAGGAGACAACTCGGGCGCACAAGCCTTAAGAACAATCGCTGGTATACCATCCGGACCACTAGCCTTATTCACGTCCAGACGACACAGTACTCTCAGAACCTCCTTGTTCCTAATACGAACCTCAGGCATTGAGGCTCCGCAATGAGGTAAATTAGGTGGAGTAGCACTGCCAGTATCAAGACGCGAATTATGGGCAAAGAGAGAAGCAAAGAGACCAGCTTTCTCTCTCGCCGTATGAGCCAGTGTTCCATCAGGCCTAACCAGCGGAGGCAGTGAGGGCCGACAGAAGTTCGCCTCAACCGATTTGGCAAGGGACCAAAAACGATCTGCTACCGGATGGCTGCGCAGATAACTTGTTGCCAATATGGGTGATGCGGTCGAAGCGAGCCTTCTTGAGCGCCTGCTTGTAGGACTTGGCAGCACGGTTAAAGGCTCTCTTCTTTGAGCTTAGATCCGGAGCCCCGCGGTCACGAGCGTCAACCCAGGCGAGTAATGCCGTGTGCTTACGCTGTTCAGCTTGGACACAATCGGCATTGAACCATGGGCGAGCGGAGCCACCGACGGGCACGTCATTGAATGGGATAAAGTACTCCATAGCTTGACGCACCACAACGGTTATAGCGTCCGCACAGCCCGACGGATCGTCAGAAGAGAAGCAGACCTGCTGCCAAGGATAAGACGCAAAGAAGTGGCGCATCTCATCCCAATCCGCTGACCTGTATCGCCACAATCGCCGTTCACCACGAGAGTCGCGTTCTGGTGGGGAGAAGGACGACACAGACTTCACCAGACAGTGGTCTGAAGTTCCCAACGGTGAGGAAACTGTTACAACACATCTGTCCGGATCAGTGGTCAGCAGAAGGTCCAAGCAGTTGGCAGTATGGCCATCCACATCAGGCACCCTAGTCGCTTGCTCTACCAGCTGGGAAAGGCCCATAGAAAGCGCGAAGTTTCGCGCTTCTCTCCCAGCGTGGTCGGTCCTCTGGTATGGGAAGAGCCAGTCCTGGTGGCAGGCGTTGAAGTCCCCCAGAGCGACGAACTGAGCGTCAGGGTGCCGATGTAGCGCATTGTCAGCAGCCTCACTGAGATGGTCAAATAACCGAGTTGTCTCCTGATCACCGCTGTGCGATCGGTAGACACAGGTGTAGACAATTTTGTCCACACCGGTGTCAACCAACAGCCATAAGGACGAAAAATGAGGGTCCTCGAGGTGACGGAGACGCCGGCAACAGATGTCATTGCGAACATACACACAGACCCCGGCACGCTGCAGGAAATGATGCTCCAAAGAGTATCCCGGGTAGCCGAGGTATGCCGCATCAGGCGGACATCTGATCTGGGTCTCCGTCAAGAAAAGTAGATGCGGCTTCTCAGTCTCAAGGTGATAGTGAACTGCTAAGAGATTGGAGTGCAGACCTCTAATATTACAGTGGTGCACTTTGAAAGAGAGGACGTGCGCCCGCTGTGCACACCTACTTTTCTTATTTGTACCTTTCATTTAAATTTTAAATTGAGTGAATAGGAAGGAAGACGGCAGTTGAGCGAAGTGAAGCAATGTTAAACCCAACAACACTACCAACGATGCCGCGCCAGAGGGAGATTGATCTGGAGACTGCGGGCACGCCCGAACCCCCCCAGGGATCGCCATCGGGTCCTCTCGTCCGGTCGCCAACCGGCACGATGGGGCCACCCTGGGATTTTTCGCAGTTGGCGGGGCAGCCTTTCGTATGTGGCTGGCACACTACTTGGGCCCCCAATTACCTGCGGTCGGCCAACGGAGCACCGTGCTTCGGATCCCGCTACCCTCCAGGACCAACCACCCGACACAACAACATTTGGCGCATCGTACCCGGCACACATCGCAACACAACTGCTCAGACCCGCCCTCCGTACGGCTTCACCAGACATCATGCCGGAACACGACGAATCGCTTGGCGGCACGACTTTGTCTGGTGGGTGGTAACTTACGCCGGCGGCTGATGTTGAGGCCTACCACCGAGAAACTCTCTCAATTCGCTCTCTCAATTCGCACACGGTTGATCACAGGTTAGTTACTGAGATCAATTCAGTTTACAGGTGAATTGTTATAATTGTAACCTAAACTACAATTTGTTGAATATCATACAGATCGTTATTTGAATTTCTGCCGTTAACTTTGATGAATAGGTGCTGATAAGAAGGATTAACTGACGGATCGGCTGGCAATGCAGTGCAAATTGAGAAAGTCTTGCCATCAAGCATTTCGTCGTGTTCCGGCATGATATCTGGTGAAGCCGTACGGAGGACGGGTCTAAGCAGTTGTGTTATGATGTATGCCGGGTACGATGCGCCAAATGTTGTTGTGTCGGGAGTTTGGTCGTGGAGGGTCTCTAGATCAAACTCCTTCTGGCGTAGCATCGTTGGTCGTGTTGTGGGGTTTAACATTGCACCACCTCGCTCAACTACCGTCTTCCTTCCTGTTCACTCAGTTTCCATTTTTAATTTTTTTATGTAAACGGTGAAGGATAAAATCACGCATCTGGTTGTCGAAACTACACGTAAGTATGTATAGATAAGAATTTTAAATTGTACTTACAGTCTCGTTGACACAAGGCATTTCTGAGATATTGCGTCAATTCTAGTAAGTTCAAAATTGCATAATATCACATAATTCAATAGTTTGAAGGGCATTCATAATCCATTGCTTCAACGGTACGAAAAATTAGTCAATCCTGCGACATAAATTACAATTTTATTTAAGACGCAATGAACGTGGCTGAGATGTCAAATTGAAAGAAATTGAGATCAATCATCGTTAGGGTTAGGAAATTATCCCAGTTGTTGAAAAAATAAGTCATCAGAATGTCACTAGGACTTAAAGAATTTTCAGAGATTTGGCTCGATCCCCAGGGCAAACAAAGTGTTATTAAGTTTGTACTTTATAAATATCTCCATAGCTTTCCGAAATTTTGATTTCTGGGATGATGGCAATTGGCCCGTCCTCGTTATTAAAATATACAACTTCTACGTACAAACAAGAATGAAGTTATGTAATACTATTGTATTTAAGCTCCTTTTCAAACATATTTTCAAAGAGTACGAGAACAAATAGGAAACAGAGGTATTTGTAACGGTGATGAATGAAGATGAAGAGTTTTTTCAACAATTGGGATCCGAGTTACGGTACATTCCTAGTTCGCAACTAGGACTTTGCTTTTGTTAAAGCCATAGGGGCAAGAAGATTTTATTAAAATTGAACCAATCGGTACATAGAGGTTGAAGAACAAGGTGTAAAGTGATTTATCCTTCATAGAAAAGGGAGGATCCTCCGACCAGACGGGTGTTCTGTCTTGGTGGCTGAGATGATGATGAGAAGTTGTTTGTATGATAGCTGCGCGGTAAACTCTGCTTGCGAGATGTAGGATTTACGTGAAGTCAGTATGACGCGTAGTTCGCGTTCGCAAGTGACGTTGTAGATACCGCTACAGCTCTATTATCCCAAAATGGGCCCGAACGGTAAATTAGAGGAGGCTTGTAACCCAATAGTAGGAAAAAGGTCCGATTATGATTATATTTGAACGACTATGTGTTCACCTACTTAATTAATACTTAACTCTCACAAAGAATTGGCTACCTTCTCTATATAACGTGTATCGGAAAGTGTATGAAATTACTAAAGGCATGGCTTCTTTGGATAATGAAAGGATTTCAACTCATAATAAAATACTCTATGAATTAATACCTAATTGCGCGCATAGTATAATGGTAGTCTACGGCAGACTGTGATCTTTCTCATAACTTCCAAACTTGTGGAGAAGTGATTAAAAAATCATTTCAGTATAGTTTAATATCATCGAAAGAAGCTATAACCTTGATATGTATCAATACCTTTTCTATTATACGCTGTGATAGAATCTTAAACATGGCATGAAAATTAGTTAACGTCTTTTTCCAAGTTCTCCAAGCTTAGGAGGGGAAAGTTATCAGACAGGTAGACGAGACTAGAAGAGGCTGTCCTCTTAATGTTTTCTTCTTATACCAATAAGAGGAAAACATTCATGATATATTCATTTATTGGGATTATAATATGAACTTAGAAGTTATATTCATGCACGAAATATACGTGTTTCAGAAAGGTGAAACAATACTTTCAGATATTGAAGTATACCTTATAAACTTCAACCTAACCTAGTCATAAATTTGAAATACTAAGATTTTTTTTTTCCTACAAAATAAATAAAAATATTTATTAAACATTTTTCGACAACCCTAAACCTACGCTACAGCTGAAGCCGACTGCTAAATACCTACCGGCATACATTACCTACTGGTTCGCGTCAATAAAGATACTTACGTAAATATGTACCTAGGTACTTACTTAGTTGTCCTTAAAAATCGACTCAGTTTTATAGTCTTTAAAATTAAATTTTAAAGTTATTTCTAGGGTTATCACTGCGAAGTTTTCGCACTAAACTTCAAAGCAAAATAATTAAAAAACCCATGCACTTAGGTACCTCACACCGATGCCATGGGTATGCAATATACATATATTTTATTACCCGACTACGGCAAAGCAAATGGAGGGTTATGATTTTGACAGGCTATGTATGTATGTATGTATGTATGTATGTATGTATGTATGTATGTATGTATGTATGTATGTATGTATGTATGTTCATCTGTTCCCTCGTAACTTCTAAACTACTTATTCGAATTCGATAAATGACATATTATTAGAAGCGTCTTAATTGTCCGCTGGTTATAGGCTATATGGAGTTTCACAAAATCTAATGTGGCGCTCTCTAGCGGACAAAATATACAGAGTAAAAAAAAAAGTTAAGATAAATATGCCGTGTTTGGTATCATTTGAAAGGGCTTTACTTGTACATTTTGAATATATATATATTACTAGCATTTGCTTGTGACTTTACCTGTATTCATGGGCTGATTGCATATAATTCACATCTTTTCGTTCATAGATAGCTTCTTTACTACTTATCAGAATAAGACCACTGCAGAACCATTAGAAGGGCCTTGATATTCTGTTGGTTATGAGCTATAAAGCTTGTCACCAAATTTAGTATTACGCCCTCTAGCGGACAAAAAGTTCTATGTTAATACAAAATTAAAATAAATATACCGTATTTGGTATCATCTGAAAGAGCTTCACGAGTACTTTATGTTTGTACATAATCCCTAGTAATGCTTCGTAGAAATTTGAATGTAAACCAGGGTTTGGTAAACGGAGCGATGGGAGTGGTGAAGGCCTTCGAATGGCCTGCTCTTCGGCGCGATCAGTTGGAACAGGAGAACAGCCAAGCGCTGTTCTCATACAATTTGACGACGCATCCATAAAAGCAAATATTAACGGACTTATCAAAATCGAGCCTTGCCTCACTGAATTTGACGGCTTTAGGGGTTCTGGGCAAATTCAGCGTAAAATGCTCCCGCTGATTCTTTCTTGGGGTTGTACTGTACATAAATTACAAGGTTGTACTCTAGATAAAAAAGTTACAGATCTAGGAAAGTCATGGTTTGCTAAAGGACAGGCCTATGTCCCTCTCAGTAGAGTTAAAACCATAGAGGCATTATTTATAAGTGCATTGGATCATAATAAATTACTTAAAAATCCACATAACAGTCGATCGTTAGCAGAATTAGATAGATTAAGAAATCTTCCCAGGTCCTCTTAATATATGTTTTTTTTTAAATAATTATAAACTAGCGCTTGACTGCAATTCCGCCTGATGGTAAGCAGTGACGCAATCGTTGATGGTAAAGCGCACTAGTTTATTAAGCCTATTCACTTAAAAAAACTTAGGAATAGCAAGGATGACGGCAGTTGAGCCAGGTGATGCAATGTTAAACCCAAGACCAACACGACCAACGATGCTGCGCCAGAGGGAGATTGATCTGGAGACTCTCCACGACCAAACTCCCGACACAACAATATTTGTCGCATCGTACTCGCCACACAACGCAAAACAACTGGTCAGACGCGTCCTCCCTACAGCTTCACCAGACATCATGCTAGAACACGACGAATCGCTTAGCGGCAAGACTTCGTCTGGTGGGTGGTAACTTCTGCCGGCAGCCGATGTTTTGGCCTACCACCGTTAGAAAACCATCCAATCTATTTATACTAACGACCTCATCCACTAATTCGTGACCCATTCGGTGCAATCGACGCAAATATGCGTCGCTACTATGAAAAACCGGGAGGTTCATACGCGGAAACCGTTGCTATACGCGCTACGATCCAAAAGCTACGAAATAGTAAAATAGGACATCTCTACATAATACTATACGCCGATACATAAGTCAAAAGAGATGTCGTATGTTAACTACCTAGTTTTTAGTTCGTCAATTTAACTTTTGTTAATATTATGCGCCACAAATACACTTTAACACCAAAATAGTAGAAATAATAAAAAGTATAAAAACTAAAACCCAACTACGACAAAAAACGACGCTGAAAAAGTATAAAACAAGATTTTCAGAATACTGAAATGAACAGAGTTGCTAATATAGTTGCAAGTAAATGGACACAGTAGACTCTACCAAGATGCCTTCGTTGTAAATAGACAATAATGTCATACAATACTATTCTGAAGTATGCAATATTCACTATGTAGAGATAATTTTTCATGTTTGGAAAGGCGTAGTCACACGTTATATATACCTACCGTAGCACTTTGATAACGTGTGACTGCGGTTTTCCAAACATGAAAATTTATCTCTACATAGTGAATATTGCATACTTCAGAATAGTATTGTAAGACATTATTGTCAATTTACAACGAAGGCATCTTGGTAGAGTCTACTATGTCCATTTACTTGCAACTACATTAGCAACTTTGTTCAGTTCAGTATTCTGAAAGTCTTTTTTATACTTTTTCAGCGTCGTTTTTTGTCGCAGTTGGGTTTTAGTTTTTTTACTTTTTTTATACTGAAAGTATTATTTCATATTTCTGAAACAGATTGTATAAGTCTTTAAACTGTTTTTTTATGCTTACCATCAGGCGGGATTGGGGTCAAGCAAGAAAAATAAAAGTTCCTCAAGGGCCCCCATTTTACCAGTTCTGGCTTATTTGACTCTGGTTTTGACGACTCAGTAGCGAGTTGTTTTTATCTAAAAATATTTTATTGGGTTCAGCAGTTAGTCATTCCCTACTTATTTTCACATTTATAATATTAGTACCTACTGATTCCAAACTAAATACAATTTATGTATTGTGCATCTTTTTCTTTCTTTTTTCTATGCTTTTATTAAGAAAAGGACAAAAGATAAATATTAGTTTAGTCCTGGCAAATTGAGATACTCCATAGACAAATTAGATGTCATTAAAAACATGGCTCCTAAAAATATGTCAATTTACTTCAGGCGCGGACTAATTTCTCAGGACTAAACTAAAAAAATACTAAACTAAATATTTTATGTATTTTTTTATAAAGTTACACATATTAGCACATATTTTTTATAAAGTTCATAAATAATAATAATACTGGTTTTCAATCCTTCCCTTTGTGATAGGGACAGACCTAATGTAGTAGGTACTGATTGCTGAATTAATCTCTTTGATTAAGGATACACAGATGATTTTTGACTATTACGTTTCTTTGTGGTATCTCCGTGATTATTATTTTTCTTATCGTCCCATTATTATTGTTTCTGAAGCTGACACCAAATTCGAAAAACAAGATAACTAATTAACAGGTTTTTTTTTGTCAATGGAAGAGTGTGATTATTCTCGTTTTTAAAATAAATTAGGTTAGCTATTTTATCAAATAAATTGTAAAACATATTGTTTGTGTGTGGTACTCACAGTTTTTACTACACTAGAAATGATGACACGGGAACGTTAGGAAATTGGCCCGTCGCCTAAAAGTATGCGCGTGTAAAACCAGATTATAAACAATTTGTGTTTCATCCAAATCAGAGCAGTCATCATCATCATCATCAGCCTCTACTCGTCAGAGCAGTAGTTTTTGTGTAACTGAGTACCTAACCCATACCAAGCCTTTTTCTGAAATCTTTATCGTCGTAGCGAATATAACAAAACCGAAATTAATAATAATATTATAATATTAATTAGTATATTAATGTACCTAATACCTACAAACCTCATGAATCACTCCAGCCATTTCTAAAAACTATGCAAAATCCCGTTTCTTGGTTTTTGCGTTTATTGTGTTCACATAGTCAAACAGGCGTGGCTGAGGAAAATTTGTTTTAAAATATATCATGATCACCATCATCATCTCAGTATTAATCCCAGAGGTGTCCGAAGCTTTTTCAGCTTTGGAGTCTGGGGTCAGCTTTACCAGTCTTACTGTTGATTTTGGCTAAACTTCGATATTTTCCGTGAAGCGACTGTCATCTTACCTCCACAACCCAATGGCGATATCTAAGCATTGGAGTTATACCAATTGTTGGACTTTTGAGGGCTCTAACAACCCGTAACGACTACCATTAGATGTTCGTATGGCAACCGGGACCAACGGCTTAACGTACTTTCTGAGGCACGACCAGACCGTGCCTCGGAAAGCACGTTAAGCCGTTGGTCCCAGCAAGACCAGTGCAAATATTCATATTCATGCATACAAATATTTGCATTGCGCGGGGATCGAATTTGGGCCGCGCCTCCTTGCACAGCGGCCGCGTTCGCTACCGTTTCGCCACGGAGGCTGTCTGTTCTATAATATATATTGTACCTAAACGTTTAGATAGTTTAATGCCTAAAAGGCCCACTTATAAAAGATATGAGGCCGCAATACAAAATACATTTGGTGAACCCTTTTATCCATAATATCGGATACGCTTAAGCGACGTCCAAGAATATATAATAATAAATCAATCATGAACATGAACAGCTCTAGTAAATATTAGACCCATATGAACGATATATAAGGTCCTTAATAATGATTTTAGGTTTTGAATAAAAAGTTTGGCTTTTGTTAATCGATTCAAAGAGGTGAACATTCTGACTGTAGCTTCACAATATACAATATGTAAAGAAAACCCTGTCCGACCCATAAGGATAATAAAGGTTAGGTAAACACTTGACCAAATATAATATAAAATTTTACATAATCATCACAGTAACAATAATAATGAATTTTGAAATGATCTTTTTTTCCCGGGTATTAATTCCAATTTCCCCGAAATATAGTAATTTTTAAAAAACTGACAACACCATTTGTGACGGAGCGAATAGCGATGCGACCACGTACCGCATGCCCGGGCGGGGCTATCGGGTTGCCTACCGCACATGCATTAAATTACCTCGCTTTTTCGAAATAATATTTATTTTTTTTGGGGATTTTTTTTTAAGTTTAGCCCGGCTTTGTAGGCATTATTAGAATCAGTTAACGATACCTAACAATACCTTCACGGATCGGACAGGGTTTTCTTTACATATTGTATATTTGAAAGTCTTATGTATGTTCATAAAAATATCTCGAATTTTAAGAAGATAAGCGATATTCATAATATAAATACCAGGAACAAACACAATCTTGCTTTACATCACACTCGTCTCCACAGAGTAGGCAACTCGTTCATGGGTCAATGTATACACTTTTACAACAAGCTTCCCATGGACGTTCGAAACTTACCCATTAAACGATTTAAGAACCATATAAAGGCCAAACTTTGCAAAAAGGGGTATTATAAAATCACAGATTATTTAGAAGACAAAAAAGCTTGGGACTGAGCTGCTCGCTCTGTTAAGCATTGTTAATTGTTATTAAGCAATATGCGTAATTATAAGGTAAATTATTGTAAACATTTTCATTTTTAATGTCTGGACTTGAAAAAAGACGATGATCCCTGAGTTTGTTTCGGCTATTTCTTCTCAGAGGTAGTCAGCTAGGAAATGCCGGCTTCATCTAGTTAAAAAAATAAAATAAAAAATAAACATGACGTGTAAAAGTGATCAGTGATCCTACTTGCTTAATAAACGATTTCATTTCATTTCATTTCATTCGCACGAATTTATTCGCCCGAAATGTGCAAACAGGGGAATCGTGACTTATAAATAGTAATAATGTTAAAGATGGATCAAGGGCTTGATTGGCTTCTAGACACGGCTCACATTGTCAGGAGGTTCCTCTCTCTGGGGCTCTGACCGCCGGTAGCTTGGACCCTGTTCCCGATACCGATTGGCTACTATTTTTTATATTGTTAAATGTTTTTTATGTATTTTTTAAATACAAATATTGAAAAATTTAAATTAATATGTAAATATGGTGAAATAAAGGAATTAATAATAATATTGTTTTTGTAAAATATCTGTGATTTTTTTTTTCAACATAACATTTAATTTTTGTGTTGTCAAAGAGTGTAAAAACATTATTGGAGATTTACTTGTGCAGCACCTTATTTATATTTTTCCATGGAGTATCCACTAACTGGGTAGTGGAGGTCAGATAAGCATTCGCTTCATGTAAAGCTGCAAGCGGTAAGAGCGGAAGCTGACCCCGATAAAGCAGAGTAACCTCTGGCTAAATGGTGATAATAGCTGGACTGAACATGTGGCAAAGATATTGAGAAATAGAAGTGAAATTTGAACTAATGAGCTAATTTAAGATGAGAGCAGCGACGGCCTAGTGGTATCGGCCGCGAATTACAACTTGTAGGTTCGAACTCCCATCAGGCGATTTACTTTGTGTACCTAAATTATTTCATCACCTCTGCTATCAAAACGGTGAAGGAAAACATCGTTAGGAAACCGGCATGTCCTAGAGCCAAAAAAATATTTATCTAAGACATATGACATATCAACTAGAGGTGGGCAAAACAGTACTTTAGAAAGTACTGCCATATGTCATGACATTTCGTCCCGCGTACTGTGGCACTTAAGCAGTACACATTACCCTAAACATGACCTGATGAGGTACGCAACGCAAGGCATAATATTTGACAAAGTTGATTTCCTTTCATACTTAACCCTTATTATGGTACTATACTAGAAAATGTGAATAAGGGCTTCCAGGCAAAATTTTTTTTTGAAGTTGCTGTGGTCACGAATATTGCCAGTCCTAGGCAATATTCGTGACCACAGCAACTTCAAAAAAAAAAATTTATATGTCGTTGTATATTGGCGTATTTAAAAATACAATGATTCTTTTTGTATCTATATACAATGGTTCTTTTTGAATCTATATTTTAAATTTTTAAACCGATAAACCGACCGCCGTCGCTGACCCGTTCGTTACCGCTGCGTACTGTTTTTTCAGGTGTCATGCTAAATTTTGCCGGGTGATACGTACTGTTTCATTACGCGGTCATGCCATATTACGCGCTATACATTACTCACAGTACTTACCCATCTCTAATATCAACTCGCACTGGGCCAGCGTGGTAGATTACGGCCGACTCCCTCTAATCGAGAGGAGGACTGTGTCCCAACAGTGGAAACATTATAGACTGATTATGATATTATGATGAGCTAATTATTGAAATATTTATAATTGTACTAGCTTTCCGCCCGCGGCTATGCCCGCGTGGAGCTCGGTTATATCGCGCTATTTAGATTTCCCTCGGTAACATCAAATTTTTCCGGGATAAAAGGTAGCCTATGTTCTTTCTCGGGGTCTAAGATTGTCGGTGCCAAATTTCAACAAAATCGGTTGAGAGGTTTAAGCGGGAAAGCGTAGCAGACAGACACACAGACAGACAGACAGAGTTACTTTCGCATTTATAATATTAGTATGGATGTAAACTATTGGTAAATAAACCTACCTACCTACCGTGCATCAGCAAAGTATCGATATCATAGCTATAAAGACACTCCTTAGCAAAATGAGAATAAAGAAATTTTAATGTGTATGAGTAACATTAATCTTATTAGCAAAGAAGGCTAAAGTAGAGCCGCAGCCATTTTTTCAACACTTCATTTAGGTCAAATCAAGATCGATGCTACCCTTAATGAGGAAACATTTCACTTAAACTTTTCTTTATTTTTTTTTTAGTTCAAAGGAAGTAAAGTAATTGCTTTTATACAACGTGTAACATAAAGGGTATATATATAACAAAGGCATGGCATCTTTACATAATATCAAATGATATTGGAAGGGTTTTTTAATCCTATCTCTTTACGTTAGGAAGTTATGAGGAAACACACCGCCTGTGATAGGCTACTATCATACTAGTCGCACAGAGGTATTGAAGAGATTTATCGGATTTTGGCAAGTAACGTGACGGGTAACGAGTAGTTATTAACGTATGTAGTACGTAGTAAACACACGAAACCGAAAATTTGGTACCAATATTTTGAGTATTTTATTTTGAATTGAAACCCTTCCGATATCGTTTGATATCATCTAAAGATGCCATGCCCTTGGTATGTATGTGTATGTTTGTGTGTCTTGGTTGTATGTTTGTGTGTTGTCTCCTTTATGTTACACGTTGTATAAGTAATGAGAGGATTTTTGAAGAACCTTTTGTTTTGGGAAAAATAATTTGTTGTTACTAAGGGCATGAGAACTATGCAGGATAAAAAGGATTCTTTACTACACTCAAATATGCTTGTTTTTTTTTTTAACCGACTTCAAAAAGGAGGAGGTTACTCAATTCGACCGTATATACTTACGCTTTTTTTTGTGTTTGTTCGCGCATAACTTCGTCGTTTATGAACCGATTTTGATCATTCTTTTTCTGTTGGAAAGAAGACTTTCCCAAGGTGGTCCCATAATAAGGATATCAGGGTTTGATGGCGGAAGACCGGAGAAAACAAGGGAAACTTTCAAAAATTGCAGGGGCGACTAGTGCATTTCTTAGCATTTTCATTAGGTATTTTAAAGCACTACAATTTAATAAAGGTCTGGAGTAGATCTGATGATGGAGCCGGGAGACAGTCGAAGGAACTCCTCAACAATTCACAGCAGCTACCTTGTGTTTGTGCTTGAATAATGTGTATTGACAAGACCCTTGCACATAGATGGGTGGTGACTGTCATTAGGGAGCTGATGATGATGACAAAGGTCAGTTCAGAAAACTCCTAAACGATTTACAGTAGCTACCTTGTATTTGGACTAAATTCATTTATATTGATGAGACCTTTGCACCCATTGTGTTAAAATAATGGTCTGCAGTAAATTTGATGATGAAGACCATATGCAGCTGAGGGAATACTTACGGGTAAAAATTAAAGTAAACAAAATTACGTCGTTTCCCAACTATATTTGCGTCAGCTTCCAGTCTGACCGGATGCAACTGAATACATAGTACTTTTAACAACTAAAAAGTGTAAAATAAAAACCTTTTTACAAAAAAACAAAGGACTTCCAAAAACCACTACAAATTGAAAAATAACTAAGTTTAGAAGTCGGTGTCAAAAATGAATATATAAAACCAAAAACACCGACTTCCGAAATTAGTTATTTTTCAATTTGTAGTGGTTTTTGGAAGTCGGTTGTTTTTTTTTTAAAGACCATCTCGGATGCTAACCTGCATGGTCCTCATGTGGTCTGATCAAGATTTTGTCTGAACCTTAAATAAGACTGTGATCTCTGACTTTATTTCGATTTTTAATTTCAGAAGATCAGTCTTATTTGAATAAATTTAAATCATATACAAATAAATATTGTTTTATCATTTCGTTCTTTTATTTAAAAATAATAGTAAGTTATTAAAAACAAGCCCGACATAGCCCGAACAATTGCAACACCTAAGTGGCAGTGGGCCGGAAACATTGCCTGTAGGATCGATGTCTGATGGGGCCGACAGGTTTTCGAGTGGCGACCACGCACCGTAAGACGCAGCGTGGGTAGGCCCCCTACAAGGTGGACCGACGACCAGGTGAAGGTCGCGGGAAACCGCTGGATGCGGGGGCGCAAGACCTATCGTTGTGGAGATCCTTGTGGAGGCCTATGTCCAGCAGTGGACGTCTTTCGGCTGAAATGTTGATGATGATGGCTTTTAGTCAGATCAGGCATTAAATAAAGGCTCTAACAGGTCATTATGCACATAGTGCAACAGGTACTTAGGGTTGACACGACGTTTTGATAGACAGCCGAAATATTGGTAGCTAGAATCAAACCATAACAGATCGTATTTCAAGAACTTAGTTCAAACCTCCAAAGTCTAAAAGTCCAACTGCAGTTCACAGCAATGATGTGTAAACCGAACAGGTCGAAACCACGTATCGTAGCGTAGCAAACTTTGCTATCCCCCACTTCCCCCTTTTCGTTCGCGTATCACAGCGAACGGCCAAGTTATAGAACTTGCACAAGTACCTACTGAACTTAGTTCGTGAACTCCGCTCACATTACCCTGGATTACATATCACATATATATTCCCTTATTGGGTCAGCCGGGCTATTACGTCTGGTGCATTGGCAATGCTCAGTTGCATCTCCAACTACGTTAACGAAAGTTTATTTGTTTTATTTTGAAATGCAACTAAGTAAGATATAGTACGGCAGCGAGATGACTGGATAGGATTGTTTCCATCGCGGGTAAAATCTAAGGCTGGCATAAGAAGGTGTACATTGGCACAAGAAAAGTGAGCCTGACTGGCCAAATAGTCACCTAGCCCCTCTAAATAACATCAATAAGGCAAATCTAATTTAAAAAAATCGCTAAAAATATCACAGAGATATATGACCTCATTACTTAGTGTCAGTATTGCACAAACTTAAAACTATCCATGAGTGCTGTTTATTTTAAGCCATAATGAATAGCTTAGAGCACTAAGAGCGCTGCAGAACAGCTTCCAGCGTGTAGTCATTCATTAGGGCTCGACCCAGACATAAAAGAAACACGCCTTTTTTCAAGCAGTAAATCTTTTAAACGTAGGTATTTTTTGCAAATATAATATATGGGTTAAGAACGTATGCAACTAAAATATTTTAAACTCTTTCTATAAAATCCAAGAAAACCTTGAGGTCAGTCTCCAATATCCGGTTTAACTTAACAGAATATTTCCTTTATTGAAACATAAATAAATGTCATGGTTCAAAACTTACCTTGACTAATACTGCTGTATCCATCAGGGGTCATCAAGGGAGTACCTCCTCCGTCATACATGTTTTAAGGTATATTTGAAACACGTAGGGAAGGTAGTCACATCACTATCAGGTACACAATATTGTTAGCACTTATATATTACACCATATATTACATTCATAAGTCCCTGTGTGATGAGTTTGGATAAGCTGATTGTTAAATTTGAGAGACCTTTGATGGAATGTGTGTTAAAGTGAACAACAACAATTTTTGAATTTTTTGATAGGAAAGTATCTAATCGTAATAAATCTTTGAATCGAAACGTGACAACAGTAACAAAATTTTCCATACAATTATATTGCCAAAAAAAAAAAAACAAAAATAAAATTTGATACAAGTGCAAGTAATGATGACACCGAATTATAATGTAAGTTAGCGACCAGCCTAATCTAGATTAATTCAAACATGTATTTCAAACCATCTTTATATTCCAATCAATTTAAATGTTAACGTAGGTAGATCTTAGATAATAAGCACTTAGATGATCCACTTCAGGGCAAAAAACACTCCTTACTTAGTTAAATTGATAAACTAATAATTAATTAAAAACTAATAAATTAAAACAAGTAAAATATGAAACTGTCCTAATTAAAACAAAAGGAGACTTTCTAGAACGAAACATCAGAACGCTATCTCAATGACACGACTAAAGTTTAACATTCAAGGAACAAAATTAAAATGATAGCAGCTTCGAAGAATATTTGAGAAGTTAACTAAGTTTATCTGCCGAGTCTAAGGCTTCAACTTTATCCTTAGAATTGCAGAGTCCCTCTTTACAATTTCATTACAGTGGTGCAAAGGGTCGTCATAAATCATGACAAAATAGAGCCTCCAACAAACTTGTTTACGCTTTGTTTAAACAATATATTTAGCTTTAGGTTTCGATAATCGGTCTGTGAATCGCATAATTATACTAATATCGGTTCTACGAGCAATGTGCCCTGCCCACTGCCACGTAAGTTTAGCGACTCGCAGAGCTATGTCGGTGACTTTGGTTCTTCTGCGGATCTCCTCATTTCTGATTCGATCACGCAGAGAAACTCCTAGCATAGCTCTTTCCATTGCCCTTTGTGTGACTCTGAGCCTTCGTATGAGGCCCATTGTGAGCGACCACGTTTCAGTTCCGTAAGTCATCACTGGCAACACACACTGGTCGAAGACTTTAGTCTTGAGACACTGTGGTATCTTGGACGACGAGAAGATGTAGCGTAGGGAGGCCCCCAACAAGGTGGACCGATGACCTGGTGAAGGTCGCGGGAAGCCGATGGATGCGGGCAGCATAAGACCGGTCAACGTGGAAAACCTTGGGGGAGGCCTTTGTCCAGCAGTGGACATCTATAGGCTGAAGAAGAAGAAGATACCAATATAGGCCTAGACGCTTCGATTGCTAGGAAACAGATTTTCTCATTGGGAGGAGAGAGCTATTGATAACGGGTTCGGGTTCTACGAGCAATGCATAATAGGCCCAGGGGTGGGTTTTAGTCAGTAAACGTCTGATACGCCTTTCCGCCCCGCCCGGAGCGGGAGAAGTCATTTGAAGATTTCCCAACGAAAATAAGAAGTGAGTACCACGTAGACCTAGCCCATGTTGAAGAGAATAGAATAGAATACTCTTTATTATGTACACCATATAGATTAATTAATGTGAAATTCAGTCAATCCAAGACAAAATGAGCTTTTCAGCCATAATCGTAGTTCTGGTGTAACTTGTAAGGTTGTAGGTAAATCTTATTTAGGATGATGAGTTAAGGTACATTTACATATTTCAATTATCTTCCATATTCTCATTTTATTGTTGCAATATTCATAAAGAAAGAATATTAACAGCCTTGTTACAAAACTAGATTTAATCTTAGTTTAAATCTGGATTTAGTTTAAACCATCGAAAGAAAAAAAGTTAAAGTATCTATAAAATCTTTAAGGCAGATTCTAAGTTGCCAATTTGGCATCAACATAAAGTTAAGGAATATTAAAAATACAGTAAGTAACGAGAAGATGTAAACTAGGTTTAAAGTTAGAAATTTATCCATATAATTTTATAAATGGGAAAGTGAGTTTGTTTGTTTGTTCCGCTTTCACGCCGTAACTACTCAATCGATTCGCGATCGATCGCTTTGAAATTTTTCAGACGTAAAGCTAAAAGTCCGGATTAAATAATACGGTACTTTTTATCCAGGAAAATTTGATATTCCCGAGGGAAATCTGCGGTAAAAGCGCGATATAACCGAACTCCACGCGGACGAAGCCGCGGGCGGAAAGCTAGTTTGTAATAAGGCTGTTTTAAGTTTAAATGAAATTAAGTAACGTGACGTTTCATCGGGGTTTGTGGAATTTGTAAGCAGTGTTAATTTCTCCTGAACAAATAATAAGACATCATCATCAACTCAGCGTTAATCCCAGTTTCATCCGTAGCTTTTCAGCTTTGGAGTCTGGGGTCCGCTTTACCAGTCTAACTGCTGATTTCGGCTAAACTTCTATATTTTCCGTCAAGACTGCTGTCAGACCTCCACAACCCGAATGCGATATCTAAGCCTTGCAGTTAGACCAATTGTTAGACTTTTGAGGGCTCCAGCAACCCGTAACGACTGCAATTAGATGTTCGTATGGCAACCGGGACCAACGGCTTAACATGTAACGCTTTCCGAGGCACGACCAGACCAGTGCAAATATTCACATTCGTGCATATTTGCACTGCGCGGGGATCGAACCCCGCTACCGCTACGCCACGGTGGCTGTCTAACCAAATAATAAGTGTTACCGGGAAATTGTTATTACTACTGAATAATCAATATTTCCAATAATTTGGATGTTAACCTTGACATCAGTAATAAATAATTTAAAGATAATAGCAAATAGTTCGATATATTACATTAATATTTATATACACGCATCTACCAAATTATTTTAGCCTTCGAATGTGAATTTGAATAATATGAAAATAATAAGGCTAATACCTATTTACAGACTTGGTTTCAAGTAAAGAAAATTAGATAAGTGCTTATTCAAGTATGTAATTGTTTTTTTAAAGTATAAATAAAACATTAAATATAAATGTTAAATATATTAATAGACCTATTCCAATTTCTCAAAGATTTTTTAAGAATTATTTTGACTGTTTTCCAGTACATTTCTTATTCTTAAGTATTATTATCACTCTAATATATTGATTCTTTTTGTGAGCCTCTAATAATAACTATTTTGGGGGTCTAAAATATTAAACAGCTCTAGGTAACTGCTACCAACTATGAGAAAAGGCCAGATATATAAAAAAATCTCAATTATTTAAAAAAGTGTCCAACATAATCAACCAAGGAAACAGGACAAGTAGGTATAGACCACCTATTTTTCAGTTTTGTTTTTATTACTTGTGTTTTTTTAAATCTGTGTGGATGCATTTCGGGGAGTGTGCGATGAAATTGCATGATTTAATTCCCCCATCTCCGTTCCACCGACCGTGCGGACGACCCGTCGTATGGCTGGTTTCCACCCTTACGTTGTTAACACCACTACGATCCGGACGAAGCGTTTCGCCTCCTCCTTTATACCGCGTACATCGAGGGACTGGAATAATTTGCCAGCGGCGGTGTTTCCGTCGCACTACAATTTGAGTGTCTTCAAGGCTATAGTGAATAGGCTCTTAATAAACTAGTGTGCTTTACCATCAACGATTGCGTCACTGCTTACCATCAGGCAGGATTGCGGTCAAGCGCTAGTTTATAATATTATAAAAAAAAAAGTACATAAATGGTTAAATAAAAGTTATTAGGAAGCCCAAATGTTCAAAAAAGTGTGCACCGTTACAAGCACAAATAGTGTTTAAGAATTTTAAAACTTGTGGTTCATTAAATTAGTTTAATAAGTTTGCAGAACAACGGTTTAATATGTATTTATGTATTTCCCATTTACAAACAATGTTAGCCCCAATACCTATTTTTTATTTATTTATTAGTTATAAACTAGAGCTTGACTGCAATCCCGCCTGATAGTAAGCAGTGATCCAATCGTTGATGTTAAAACGCACTAGCTTATTAAGCCTATTCACTTAAAAAAAAACTGAGTGAATAGGAAGGAAGACGGCAGTTGAGCGAGGTGATGCAATGTTTAACCCAACAACACGACCAACGATGCTGCGCCAGAGGATGATCTGGAGACCCTTCACGACCAAACTCCCGACATAACAACATTAGGCACATCGTCCCGACATAACAACATTAGGCACATCGTACCCGGTACACATCGCAACACAACACTGCTCAGACCCGTCCTCCGTACCTATATATGTTCAAATCTTTATAACTCTAAATTTTCTACCTTTATGTTTGTGTTGTTACATAATGGTGTAACAGCTTTTAGCGTTATTTGAAATATACCACAAAGAAACCCGTGATTCACAGTCATAAGATTACTGGTCTACCAAATATTTGGTTGGTGTCACATTCATAGAAGCACGAATTTATTTAGAAAAAAGCTCTCTCAATTTCGCAACTCATTATTGATCACATTATACGTTAAACGTTTTATATATTAATCTTTATTTTAGTGTTAACTTCAATCACTTGAACATAACATACATTCACGAAAACTGGAAATTGTGCCTTGAATTTTTTACTACGGTATTTTTTCCGTCGTTTTCGCGGCGACCTGGCACGTCGGTACGAGCCTGGTGGTGGGACACCACTACCACCCCCATGGCACCACAAAACCCACCACATAGAACGAGAAATTATTGGAGTTGGCATTTCTTTATCAAACAAAATAAATTACGTTGGAAGTATTTTTTGCTTCGTCATTTCGCTGTGAATTTGACGGGGTGATGTGTTCATTTTACCCATGGCTTTTACCTAATTATAGATGAAAATCAAAAGACGGAAATTGATGAAACAGATAATTTAAGACATATGCATAAAAACCATTAATACCTGTACAAAAGCTCTGTTATCAGTGATTAAGTTATGATTTTAATATAAACTAGTTTCATTTTCAGCACCTTCCGATGAAAATGCAAAGAAGTATGTCCCAACATTTAAGTGAAGTACGTCGCCAGCTGTTAGTTTCACAAGATTATTTAAAAAGACTCAGTCGGTGTACTTGGTATGCGGGACGCAGCACGGCGTATCGTCGATAGCAGTTTGACAAATTAACGTCGTGGAATCCCGCTGGTCTCATTTGAGATTTCATTTGAAATTAGCTGGGAGTGTAATCAATCTATCTTCGACCTTCTTTTCTTTGGATTTTAGTTTATCCTTTTGGCGATGTGGCATACATACAGACAGAAGGGTAACTATGAGATTTGAAAACTGGCATTTTTCGAAACACAGCTTTATGAAATAACCTTCCTCAGAGCTATAAATATAGTTAGGGTTAATTCACACGTACCACAACCACACCACAGCCATAATCACACCAGATCGACGCCACGTGGTCGGGCGTATATTTTGTAGTGAAAATGAATATTACAATTTACACGTACCATATTTTGCCATTGTTATCGACCACCTGTGTAATACAACCACATCGCGACGGCAACGCAACCACCGACGGCGACACCGCGGCTACATCGTCACGACATGACGTCATCAACAGCGCGAGCCTATAGACTTATTTTAAATTAGACGAAGTCTGACGTTTACTGTGTTGTCAGTTTTAGATGAAATAAAATTAGTGTTGTGACAAAGTGTATGAAAGACACCGCAACCACATCAACATTTTGTCGGTACCACAACGCAACTCCAAAAAGCCGCTGTGACACTATTCACATGTAACCACAGATTGACCATATTTTATTGCTGCGACGTGGTGTGGTTTTGGTACGTGTGTAATAATTGACCCTTAGGGTCAGAATAAAGTTCTTTAAAATAAGAACTCGTAATAAAATTTTATGGCTGAATGTCACTCGTCCGTGTAGAGTCGTCGAAGCTTGAAATAGCTAACTGAATTTTTAATAAGACATTGAGAACTTACTTTCATGGCTCCTAGTAATGTATGTAGTCATAGTACACGGCCGTGACCGTGTCCATGGAACATTGCATGACAACACAGTATCGATTGCTTGCATATCACCTCTATATTTTGTGAGGGCTACTTGTAAATTCTGCACTCCTGGTCCCTTGCTTGTTTAATTGACTAAGTGGACTAGCAATGCAATGGTCGCTTATGTGGGTTAAGCCACTCCCTGTTTTCGCATGCAATTCTTTATTTGTTTACTTTGTTCAATCAGCACAACCTTCCTTTGTTTGTGTCCACGGAAAAACTGGATGGAGAGTCATCAGCATACCAGTTTGTTCACCAAGTGCTTGAATTAGCTATTTACTTTCAACTGTTTTGGTGGTGTTTCCGTCGAACTGCAATCAGTGATGGAACTACAATTTGAATGTCTTCAAGACTAGAGTGAATGAACTTAATAAACTAGTGCGATTTACCATCAACGATTGTGTCACTGCTTACCATCAGGCGGGAATACGGTCCACTGCTAGTTTATCTATATCTATACTAATATATAAAGCTGAAGAGTTTCTTTGTTTATTTGTTTGTTTGAACGCGCTAATCTCAGGAACTGCTGGTTCGATTTGAAAAACTCTTTTTGCATTAAATAGCCCAATAATCCAGAAAGGCTTTAGGCTATATAACATCACGCTGCGACCAATAGGAGCGGAGCATAAGTAACCCCACGCGAACGAAGTCGATGGCGGCCGCTAGTAATTAAAAAAAAAAAAACTGTAGCTTACAGCTATGTGTCATTAATTTATGATAAATGAATCATGTATATAATCTTATCTTGTGTACCCAATACGTTGTATGTGGCGGCAACTACATAATATGCGCGCTACGCTTCTTGCTGACGTCACGAAAATCCTACATTATATATCTGCATTTTGATCCAACGAAAACTTTGCAAGTACAAAAGTAGCAGATTCCTATAGGTAGCCTTATGCATGAAGTTTGCACGAACATGAAAATGCTCGATAACCTACAATAATCCCTTTCATGTTACCGCGTGTATGTTCAGCTTACATAATAATTAACTAAATTGTGTTTGAGCGTCGTGCATGGGCGAGTCCTGTTATTTACTGACCGTTAGATATCGCTTCCCTACGAGCTTAACCTCGGTTAAGATTATACAAAATGGTTATTACATTATTCAATTAAAACTAATTTTGTAAATAGGATGGAAATTAGAAACACTAGTTAGTAAAAGCGAAGTTGCGGTTCTTAAGAATCTACACAATGGAAACGTCTATACAATTACTCTATTTCATATAAAATAACTATGGAAATTTTTGACATTGTCAGCCTCCGTGGCGTAGCGGTAGCGGACGCGGCCACTGCGCAAGGTGGCGCGGGTTCGATCCCCGCACAGTGCAAGTATTTGTATGCATGAATATGAATACTTGCACTGGTCTGGTCGTGCCTCGGAAAGCACGTTAAGCCGTTGGTCCCGGTTGCCATACAAACATCTAGTGGCAGTCGCTCAAAAGTCCAACAATTGGTCTAACTGCAATGCTTCGATGTCGCCTTCGGGTTGTGGAGGTCAGACGGCAGTCGCTGCACGGAAAATGTCGAAGTTTAGCCATTTCAGCAGTAGGACTGGTAAAGCGGACCCCAGACTCCAAAGCTGAAAACGCTTCGAATGCGACTGGGATTAACGCTGTGATGATGATGGTGAACTATGGAATTTTTTGAATTGTCAAGAGCTCGGTAAATCATAAGGAAGAATCTATTTAGTTGGCCATGCCAAAGTGTATGTAGGTTCTTATAGATAAGAACTGGCTAGAATCTCTACGGACACCCTTAACAAATAATCATATATTCAAAAATTTACACACCTCAAGTATCATACTGAATAAATTCATTGGTTATTATAATAAATTATTACAAGAGTAATGCCAAGCCCCATTGCTCCCGCGCAAGAGAGCAATTATTTCCGCACGGTTGGGTCTTATAACACACGCGGGATGTTGAAAAGCTTACTCAAACAATTTTATCTTTAATTTCAGTACTACATACAACTAGAGTAAAAAGGTGAATTGAAAGTTATTTTTTAATTTAAATAATCCTAGGAGTGGCAGATTCTGGCTGTAAAAGCTTCGGATGCGACTGGGATTAACGCTGAGATGATGATGAGTAATAACACCCAACAGCAACTACCAACCTCAACCTCTGATAAACCAGTCGTTCCAAATCAGTATTACCCTATCATATTAGCCAAGAACTGGATTGTAGAAGGCAGGTGGTCAGTCACTCCATGTAACAAACTGGTATTCAGGTGCGTCTGGTTAGACTAGATTAGGTTCAGTGGTCTTTAGTCAGTAAGAGACTGACAGATCCCGCCATCCACCCCAGGGGTAGCTGACTTGGACACGGTAGAGCACACGGTGGAGGTCTGCCCGGCTTGGGTAGAGCACCGCCGTGACCTCGTGGCGGCGATCGGTGGCGATATTTCGCGTTCGACCCTGGTCCAGGCCACGGTCCGGAGCGAGAATGCATGGCAGGCCGTCACCTCCTTCTGCGAAGCATTTTTGCTGGCAAAGGAGGAGGCGGAGCGCGTGATGCAGCGGGAATCCCAGCGCCGCAGGAGACGCCCTGGTCGGGAGACGACAACGAACTCCCTGCCACCGAAGGCGTGAGCTTGCAGGCGCAGTGAGCAGTGGGCAGCTCACTGCCCGGTAAGGTCCGAGTCGACGGTGCGTTGTGTTTCACGCGCGCCTCTTAGAGATGTCAGCACAACGTGATAGGGTCCACGAAGACTGATGCCTCCTGGGTCAGGGTTGCGGGTTGGTTAAAAAAGAAACCGTAACCCTGGCCGTTGCACAGACAAGTGAAGAAACACGGATGGGTTTTAGACAGTAAAAGTCTGACACGCCCTTCCGCTCCGCCCAGAGCGGGAGAGGTAATTTGATGACATCCATGATGATTTACATTTAAGAAAAAAAAAAAACCTTGGACTGGAAGCTGATCCCAACGTAGTTCGACAAGGTTAGGCAAAAGAAAAAAATAACTCCGGATATACGAAAGCCGCAAAAAATCGACATTGATACCTTGTTTATTATACCTTTCTAGTTGTTATTTTCGTCGTAATTGGGGAGTAACACGATATATTTACCATCGCGTCTGTAGGTACATGCACACCCACATTATTATTAGGTTTTTTAGGTACCTATGTATATTATTGAGTGCAGTGTCTCAAGACAAAAGTTTTCGACCAGTGTGTGTTGCCAGTGATGGCTTATGGAATTGAGATGTGGTCGTTAACAATGGGCCTTATAAGAAGGCTCAAGGTCACTCAAAGGGCAATGGAGAGGGCTATGATTGGAGTAGCCCGAAAAATTGCAACACTAAAGTGGCGGTGGGCAGGGCACATTGCCCATAGGACCAATGCCCGATGGGGCCGACGGGTTCTCGAGTGGCGACCACGTACCGGAAAATCCAGCGTGGGTAGGCCCCCGACAAGGAGGACTGGCGATCGGTCGTCGTGGAAATCCTGGGGGGAGGCCTATGTCCAGCAGTGGACGTGTTTCGGCTGAAATGATGATGATGATGATATAGGCTCAGGATGACCTATGCATATATACGTCAGCTTTGTGTAGAAATACCTGGCTGCAAGCTTGGCAAGATCTACCAGCCTGCACTGAGTCCACATAGTGGAATACAGCCTAAACCCTTTAATCGAGAGGTGTCTCAGCAGTGGCAACACTGAGAGGCGATTATGATATCAAGAGCTCAAATCTTTTTTTTTTTTTAATAATTATAAACTAGCGCTTGACTGCAATCCCACCTGATGGTAAGCAGTGATGTTATCGTTGATGGTAAAGCGCGCTTGTTTATTAATCCCATTCACTTAAAAAAAACTTAGTGAATAGGAAGGGAGACGGCAGTTGAGCGAGGTGGTACAATGTTTAAACCCAAAAACACGGCCAACGATGCTGCGCTAGAGGGAGATTGATGTGGAGACCCTCCACGACCAAACTCCCGACACAACAACATTTGACGCATTGTACCCGGCACACGTCGCAACACAACTGCTAAGACCCGTCCTCCGTACGGCTTCACCAGACATCATGCCGGAACACGACGAATCGCTTGGCGACAAGAATTTGGCTGGTGGGTGGTAACTTCTGCCGGCAGCCTCGGCAGTCTCGTAACAAAAAAAAAACATATTTCGGCGACAATAAATAGCGAATACTTTTTAAAAAATGTAGGGAAATGAGAGGCTTTTTCACAGATTGAGTCTGAGATTAAAATGAGAATGTTCTTACAAAAACACGTGAATTGCCCCTCGGTGTTAATACCTACAGCTGCAATTACTTATCTAAAGACCTAAATGATAATAATTTTATCATTTATTCCTTCAGATAAGAAAGTAAATGATTTTACTGTTCTTATCTCAACTTATTTGGGGGGCAATATGCAGGGCAGACTGTGAAATATATCTTTACTAGCTTTCCGCCCGCGGCTTCGCCCGCGTGGAGTTCGGTTATATCGCGCTTTTTAGATTTCCCTCGGGAACATCAAATTTATTCGGGGTAAAAGGTAGCCTATGTTCTTTCTCAGGGTCTAAAGATTGTCTGTGCCAAATTTCATCAAAATCGGTTGAGAGGTTTAAGCGGGAAAGCGTAACAGACAGACAGACAGAGTTACTTTCGCATTTTTAATATTATTAGTATGGATTATTATTCTCTATTATTCTTCGCCTCGGTAATTCCTATGTAAGTGGTAATGTTTTTTGTTTTTTTTTTTTATAAATTTTAAACTAGCGCTTGACCGCAATCCCGCCTGATGTTAAGCAGTGACGCAATCGTTGATGGTAAAGCGCGCTAGTTTATTAAGATATAGGTACCTACTCTTTGGAATGGGCGACTAGCTTCATCTTATTGACTGACCGACCTTCTGACAATCCAAAAGTGCCTGTAACTGGTTTATTTGAAATACATGATTTGATTTGATTTTGATTTGACAGGATGTATGGCTTTGTAGCTGGCTATTTGTATTCTTTACGACCTTATTTTTATATACCTACATTCTAGCACATAAACGATTATTATTATCATAATGGATATTATTATCATTATTAAGTTTCTATTCCATTGCATATTGGATGACTTAAAGAACTCCACAGAAGCCGCAATTAATGTGGTCGCATAGTGGGCTCAAACCAATAAAAACATATAAAAATTAAATGAAAAATATACTATAAAATAATACAGATAATTCACAAATCTTTATTATGTAGATTATCTTAAGCCGAGCTACTGTTTCTGAAAACAAGTCTATCTTAAGACATGACTTAATTTACGATAAGCCATATTAATCGTTAATTTTATCACGTTGCATATAATTGTTACTCTATATGAGGTATTTATGTATATATGCGATTATATAAGTAGGTACACATCGATAGGTATTTAATTATTAGCATCAATTATTGCTTTATTATTAATAGCCTTTTTAGGAAAAAATCTTGCTTTATTTTTGATAGCCCTTTTTAGCAACAGTTACTGCTTTATCTTTAATAGCCCTTTAATTCCTACATGGGACTTTAGAAATTGTAAGTTATGAATTGGAGTGCCCACATATACTAAATTCGTGACAGCATTAGATAGAAGTTTAAAAAAGTTTTTTTAAGATACACTTTGTAATAAAATTACAGTTTATGTTTTTTTTTCATCATCATCATAAATCAACCTATTTATCGTCCCACTGTTGGGCACAGGTCTCCTCTCATACAGAGAAGGATTGAGCGTACCTATTTACCATGCTTGCTCAATGCAGGTTGGCAATTTCAGACTTTAAAGTCCAGGTTTCCTCAAGATGTTTTCCTTCACCTTGTAATCAGTCATTGTTGTACAAGATATGCTTAGAAAGTACATGTAACTTGAAAAAGTTACATTTGGTACTTGCCTGACCTGGCATCGTACCCGCACACTCTTACTTGAGAGGCTGGTGTTTTAATCACTAGGCCTCTATATAATTTTTAGGGACTTTTTACAATTGTAATCGCCAGTCCCATCTGACCTTATAACTAATACTATAAATAATAAACAACCTGCTCTATCGAGCATTATACAGCAAAACGTAATAATACAAAGTTAACCTATTTATAAGCAGGTCCGGAGGTAGGTGTCGTCAAAATATACAAACACTTACCACATTTTTTTTTTTTAAATATTATAAACCAGCGCTTGACCGCAATCCTGCCTGATGGTAAGCAGTGACGCAATCGTTGATGGTAAAGCGCACTATTTTATTAAGAGCATATTCACTCTAGCCTTGAAGACACTCAAATTGTAGTCCGACGGAAACACTGCCGCTGGCAAATTGTTCCAGTCCCTCGATGTACGCGGTATAAAGGAGGAGGCGAAACGCTTCGTCCGGATCGTAGTAGTGTTAACAACGTTAGGCATTAGTTCTCTAACTAGATATTGGCATCGATTCTTTTGTTCACATAATAAACTAATTTTAAGTTATGTGCCTCATTTTCTTTCCATTTCTATAAGAAAAGGACAGGAAATAAAATGTCAGTTTAGACCTGTCAAATTAGTGCGCTCCTGACGTAAACTGGCGTATTTTTAGTCGCCATGTTTATAATCGCGTCTGAACTGTCTATGGAGTATCTTAATTTGACAGGATTAAATTAAAATGTTATCTTCTATCCTTTTCTTAAGGAAATGAAATGAAAAAGATGCACATAATTTAAAAATAGTTTAGTTTGTGAACAACAGAATCGGCGCCATTAACTATATTTCTTTGTCAGAGTTATGATTGATTTCGATTTTATCATAATCCATACTAATATTATAAATGCGAAAGTAACTCTGTCTGTCTGTCTGTCTGTTACGCTTTCCCGCTTAAACCTCTCAACCGATTTTGATGAAATTTGGCACAGACAATCTTTAGACCCTGAGAAAGAACATAGGCTACCTTTTATCCCGGAAAAATTTGATATTCCCGAGGGAAATCTGAAAAGCGCGATATAACCGAACTCCACGCGGGCGAAGTCGCGGGCGGAAAGCTAGTCAACATATATACCAACTGTTATACTTAAGTCCACTCATTTTAACTGTCTATCTTCTGAAGTTATGAGGCTTAAATAGTTAATCAAAATTTTTGGTTTTATGTAAGCTGCTAGTGTCAATCTTAACCTAAAAGAAGCAGCGGTTGTAAGTACCTGGAACGCTTTACACTTTGCTCACAGACTACCAAATCTGAAATGTTTCCTTTGAAATGACCTTATTACGAGACATTTCAGATGCGTTGTGGCATCAGAGTATTTTTTTAATTTTGCTATGTATTATTGGCATCCGTCAAAATACATAGCTGTGTTTGATAGTTGTTATTCACTTATCGATACTTGTAAATGTCATCTTATTTATTGTCGCCGGTGTTCGTTATTCATTCATTTTTTTTTTATTTTTACAGATATTAAAAAAAAACGTTGTCCTACACTAGCAATTTCTCCTGTATTGTGGGTGCGTTTACAAACATATAAACTCACACACAAACAGACAAACCGGGAACAACTACTTATACGCCATAAAAATATTTGTTCCTTCTGGGAATCGAACCCCACGACAGCGCAGCGAAGCAGTGAATCCCTTTACCACGTGCAATATTGTTTGAATTTATATCGAAATATAATGTTGTTCATCTCTGCTTTTATAATCCTCTTTATTTTAAAGTAAACGCAAACGGAGTACCTATAAGTACCTATTAAATTAATGTATTTGCATTGACGTCCGAGGATGTCTATTTTAGGAATAAGAGGATTATGTAAAATTATTAAAACTGCATTCTCCATTTTCCAAATACAAATTTGCTTTGCCACCGACAGAAAATACGTATTGGCGGATTCCATTTGATTTAAACTGACAAAATTTTCGTATTTTGGATTTATGTACCGACCTTATAGAATTTGGTTAAGTATGTTGATTGATGCCCCATTCAGCATGGAAACGTATCGAACGGTTGTAAATAGCTACGTCGGTCAAATCTAGCAGAGAAGCTCGTGCACATAATATGGATGCCGCAAAAATCACTAAAAAACTTTATGCGCCTCATTGGCGCCAAGCCCCACTGTTTCGCAACAACATAGTAGCGAACTGGCGAATGTAGGGCATACAGGGCTGGCCAAAGGAGGGTCGCACGCGATCCTCTGATAAACAAGAATCTTCACGAAACTCGCGACCTGCTCGCGACCCCTGGACGTTAAACTGGTAATTTAGCCCACGTTTATGAGAAAAGATGACTATTTAATAATCTGTTTTGCATATTTTTATGTTCTTGGTCGTTTTTCATTACGGAATTTGTGGGATGTTTTATGATAGGCGTTCAAGGTGAATGCGGCATAGGATGTCATTCTGGAATGCGTTGTACTCAGAGATGGGCATTTACCCGGTAAAAACCCGAACTATAGGTAAATACCCATTTATACCTATTTTTACCCACCCAATTTTAATTTTTACCGGGTAAAAATTATAATCAGTTTAATTTAGGGTAGATCCGCAGTTACATCGTTATTATTATCGCAGATCATATTTTGATCAAGTTACAACCTGACACTGACCAGTAAATTGCAAAAAACTCGACAAAATCTGACTTACACGGGCTGCCACTACGGAACAGGCTATTTGACATATTTATAATTTTTATCTCGAATTACTTGGTTGCGGTTAAGAAGTTCACCGAAAGTATTTTTTTTAATTTTAAATACGTATTTCGTAAGAAATATGCAAATAAAAATTCAAAATTCAAATAAGCCGCGAAAACGATTCATTCAGCAATATGGCGTCGAGCTTTGTAATTGACGTCACAAGCGGTTTTCGGTTCTCAGTGGTGTTTGTTTTTATTTATTATTTGTTGTTGTTATCTAATAAAATGGTTTACAAGTGGTGTGCTGTACCGGGTTGTACAAATAAATCGATGAAAACCCCCAAAAAACAGTATATAAGTTTGAAAAAAGTCCGAAAACAAGCGTTGATGCGCGTATGACGTCGACATTAGCCAATCCGGATCGTTTCACAATGTGTGGCGCGAGAAACAAAAAGCTAAACATATTTTTGTGTTTTGTATGTATTAATTGTTATTATTTTCAAACTCAAACTCATTTATTGCATTTTTTATTAAAACTCGTGTAAATGACGTAAAGAACCCTCATTTTATGCAATTAAAGCAAAAAATCCCAAAAAAATGAATACTGTCAAATAGCCTACTACCATTTTTTTGTTCTGGATGAGAAATCGTCAAATGACCTCTCCCGCTCTAGGCCTGTGCCTGTGTGTGCCTGTGCGCCAGGGCCACGGTTTCTTTTTAGGCCTCTGCCTCGAATCTTGCGGGCAGCGTTGCGGCGGCGGCGGCGGCGAGTGAGCGGCAAGATCTTATGCGTTAAATCAAACGGACCGGTTCTCGAAAACAGCGGCGCGGCACAACGGGGCGGTGGCGGGCAGCGAGCGGTGTACTTCTCGCGCTCGAATCTTGCGGGCAGCGGGCGGGCAGCGAGCGGTGTACTTAAAGTCAAGCGGTGATCGAGCGTTAGGAATAAATTTGAATCAAAAAGTTCTTGCCGCTATTGTTCAAACATTTCTTTCGCGAATAAAAACAAATATCTCGTCGACACAATCGTGAACACAATACTACGCGGCTATAGTGACGCGCGATCTGCCCGCTAGTTTCGAGAACGGGTCTTCGATGCCCGCCCGGCTCCCGCGCCGCTGCCGGCGCCGCCCCGAAATCCTTTTTTTTTGTTTCCGGGGTGGAACATCCTCATGCGATGTCCGTCGCCCTGGGGCGGGCGACGGGTCTGTCGGACTCTTAATGATTGAAAAGTGTTTCATCTCACACCTACACCGGGGGTTGCGAGAACGAAAACTGCTTCCGCAATCCTCCATTGATGCTGCCGCCACTGTCGGTCCGGCCCGTGGGACAGGTCAGCCGCCTAATTCACACGCCGCTCCAACTGTCCGGGTCAGCCAGCGCGATGCGGACAGGGGACAGTCACAGTGAGGATATCGCCTCAGCATACATGAGCAACCAGGGAGGTGGATTATGGATGCTGAGGCCTGTACGGGGACTGCATATGCTCTTTCTACATAGAAAGAGCATTATATAGAGGCGTGTTCTTCAATCTGTATCTCTCCATGGTAAACCTTAGTGTTAATATAGAATCCATGGTTCCGTACCCTGGACGAAACCCATATTGACACTCCCAAGACAGCATACTCCTGCCGAATCTGAGAGTCTATAATCCTCTCAAAATTCTTCAGGGTGTGTACCGAGCCTTTGCCTTTGAAGACTGGAGTCATCATCATCATCCCAGCGTTAATCCCAGTCGCATTCGAAGCCTTTTCAGCTTTGGAGTCTGGGGTCCGCTTTACCAGTCAAACTGCTGATATGGCTAAACTTCGACATTTTCCGTGAAGCGACTGCCGTCTGACCTCCACAACCCGAAGGCGACATCGAAGCATTGCAGTTAGACCAATTGTTGGACTTTTGAGGGCTCCAACAACCCGTAACGACTGCCACTAGATGTTCGTATGGCAACCGGGACCAACGGCTTAACGTGCTTTCCGAGGCACGACCAGACCAGTGCAATTATTCATATTCATGCATACAAATATTTGCACTGTGCGGGGATCGAACCCGCGCCACCTTGCGCAGCGGCCGCGTCCGCTACCGCTACGCCACGGAGGCTGTCGCCTTTGAAGACTGGAGTAATAATACTTAGTCCCCATTGGCTTGAAATTTTGCCGATCAGGAACACGCGGTTCAGAAGGTTAGTTAGCATGCCCGCATCGCGAGGACCCATCGCCTTCCAGGCCTCAATGGGGACTCCGTCAGTTCCGACAGCTTTCCGATTTGCCGAAAAGTCGTTTGGACTTCCTCGGGCGTTATCGGGGGCACTAATTCAAGATTTGGAATGAATTTCGGTGTCTGCACCTCTTGGTGCTGCTTATTCAGCAGCTCGTGGAAGTACAAGCGCCATCTCTCCTTCACCGTGAGGTCTTTGCATAGCAGGTTGCCAGTAGGGTCTTTTACACAACGGCACTTGGATATATCCTATGCCGCTTTGACCCTGGAACATGCCAATTTGGAAAATGTCTTTTGCCCCTCAAATGATTCCTACTTCTCGTAAAGCGCTTGAAAGTGGTCTGGCTCTGGCTCTGGCTACAACTCTTTTAGTGGCACGTTTGACAACCTTATATGCGTCGCGATCTGGATGCCACGTTTTAAAGAGGGCTTTCTTCACCCTAGTCTTCCTCTGGACTGTGTCGTCCCACCACCAGGTCTCCTTTTCACGTTTGCGGCCGCCCTTAGAGACTCCGAGCACCACCCGCGCCGCCCCAATAATAGCTGCCTGGATCCTGCCCCAATGGTCTTGGACATATTCTTCATCGGTCCAGCGCACTTGTCTCTAATAACCGATGCGAACTCCTAGGACTTATTTCATCAAGCAGCCGCCACCAAATCTGGTGCCGGCAGTGCTCTACACGTCTACGATGGGCCGTTACGCAGAGATCTAGTACAAGGAGGCGGTATTGTCCAGTGAGACTCTCACCGGCTATGACTTTGCAGTTGGCTGCTTTGCCGATTTGGTGTCTCCTAGTCGGTAGAAAGTCTATTCGGGTAGCGCTTCGCCCGCTGCGAAAGGTGACAATGTGCCCCTGCTTCTTTTTGAAGTAGGTGTTCACGATTGCAAGGTTAGCGGCTGCACACGTTTGGAGAATATTGTTTCCTTCTGCGGTGCGGCCGCCGTACCCAAAGCCGCCGTGAACACGGTCAAGCCCGACACTCTTCTCACCCACATGACTGTTCAAATCACCACCCAGAAACACTCGCTGGGATAACGGTATCCCGTGAAACTTTCCTTCGAGCTGGATCCAGACCAACATACTTTCAGCGTCACCACACCAGGAAAAGCACAACGGATTTTCCTGGTTTTGGCTCGCTTCTTCAGCCGTATCCGCCTCTGACACGTTAGACCTAGCCCACAGGTCACAGGAGTCGGGCGTAGCTCCTGCGCGCCGTTTGCGGCGGCGCCCTAACTGTGTCACGTGCATTTCTTCCTTTCCTATTCATAATAGTTTGGCTTGTTTTGCTTTTACGAGTGCGACTGTTGTCAGACCACTCAGCTCCGAAGGGAAAACTGGCGTCAGCACCCCATCCGTAAGTCAGCGGGTGCACCGTCAGGCAGGTGGGGTTAACTTGGGTCCCAAAGATGGTGGTAGGACCCCAAAGCACTCCAGTACCTGATCGTAGTATTGATGACGAAGACAATTAAATAACAATTTATTTTATACCCGGTATTTATTATAAATACCCGGTAAAAATGGGTATTTTTTAATTTTTACCTATTCTACCCTTTTTTATCAATTTTTACCCACCCATTTTTTACCCACCCGCCCATCTTTGTACTGGAATTGGAATACTATATTGATACAAGATCTTTCAAGCAAGCTCCTTCATCGACTATATTTACGGGTTTCTCTTCTTCTTCTTCTTTAGCCTATAGAAGTCTACTGCTGGACAAAGGCATCACCTAAGGCTTTCCACGATGACCGGACTTCTGCTGCCCGCATCCATCGGCTCCCCGCGACCTTTTCTTCCCGGGTTTATTCTCTAAAAAACTGATCCGTGAAAACGTCGGCGAAGTGAGACTTCCACTAAACTCTATTGACATTCCACGTCAACCTCACTGTAGCAAAGTTTTAACTATGAAATTTTTACAGAATAGATCGGATTAATAAGTAGTGGTTAACTGAGACAGAAAGACCTAAGTACCGAGAAATAGGTAATAAGTTTTTAATAACTGCGAACAACAAGCTTTACGAGGAAAACCTACACATTTTCACCCGTTCAGAATATAACTTTTTAAAATTGAATTAAGTATGGGAGCAAATTTTGGATACCCATTCCAAAATCTACTTGACATTTTTTTTTGCATCTATGTTGAATAGGACTGTGTTTGCAATAAGTTTATTTTTTAATCTCTTCTAGGCAAAATACCGTGGATGTCACAAAATCCAGGCATGCATAATTTTAATCTTACACAAGAAAACTTTTAAAAATGTTTCTCTATCCCCCGTTTAAGGCATTAAATTTACTGAGTTGCAACCGGCTAGGTTTTGCAACACGTCAAAGAGGATTTGTGCTTCTCGTTTCAACCACATGATTGGATTTGCGACTCACAATCCGCTCTGTGGTCTCACGTATTTCAAACTCGTCCCGCATAAGTTGTGCACGGGTTAATGCAATGGATTTACTGAGGTCTGAGTTTACCAGGAATCTGGAAATGTATTAAAATTACAATTGTGTACAAATTAAACCGTTTCATATTCGATATTATGCTGTGTGCCTGTCGCAATGAAAACAAAATTGGTACCTATTTTTTTCTCAGTTATAGATATCAACGTAATCATCATCATTTCAGTGGTAAAACGTCCACTGCTCTCCAGCAGTGCATACTATATTACATACTATGCCCTCCACAGCAGCATCGTCTTACGGAGGTATGATCTATGTGTCAAGCATACAAAGTCACCTTCACCGGTTTCTTTATAGAAGTAGGCAAGCATTATTTAAGGCGATGCTCCTGTAGAGAGCATAGTATGTATGTAGTTGCTGAAATAATCAGGGCGTACATGATTTCTCCCCGGAAAGTACCAGCCACTATTAAATAGTAGAATCGAAAGTATGTAGCATCTTTATTTTAGGAAATCAATCTACTTATTATTATTTAATGCAAATTGTGATCCTATTAAACTAAATAAGGCTCGTTTACGGATTTTTCATTTTTTCAAAATATCTGTCTTCCGAAGTGCTCCTAAAAATTAGATCAAGTCACCAATCGACCAATTCAACTACATTGCTCTCTCTATTACCTGGAAACAGAAATATGTATTTTAAAATAAAATAATAAATTCATGGTAACCAGAAGGACCGATTCTAATATCTTAATGGCGACTAATCTCTAAAATTATTCAAGCTAGGAATGACGTATTTTAAAGATTACAGAGATACCTTTCAACCATTTATTGGTCAGATAGCTAATAAAACAGGTGCCGCTAAGTTTATATTGGATTATAAATATTACGGGGATAGTGAACCATTAGATATATCTACCACTGGAAAACTGAGATACTTCTTTTCTAAATAGGTACTGGCACAATGCAGCCTGCTAGTATTGAAGGAATGTACAGAATTCAAAAATTTCAAAGTTTAGTCGTTGGAGTTTCTTCTGCAGGAAATTTAGCAGCTTGGATGAAACTGTTGTACCCATGGTTAATATTATTTAATTATTCTACCAACATCACGTTGCATAGTCGTCTCTGACTATTATTATTATTTTTTATAAATCAATTCCAAAAGATGTGTAATGAACAAATGATAGGTAATGTATTTGAGAAATACTAGGGATTTCTCCAATTTTATCTTTTAAAAAACGTTCTTGAGTACGAGTTGTCGCCGTTGGAAGCCTTAAATCCCTCAAGAACATTTTTTATTATTCATGAGAGTTTTATTTAACAAGATTTATTTTAGTTTATTTTTAGGGCAATGGAAAGAGCTATGCTTGTAGTTTCTCTGCGTGACCGAATCAGAAATGAGGAGATCCGCAGAAGAACCAAAGTCACCGACATAGCTCTGTGATAGCGACTCGCAGAGCTATGTCGGTGACTTTGGTTATACTTAAGTGGCAGTGGGCAGGGCACATTGCTCGTAGAACCGATGGCCGATGGGGTAGTAAGGTTCTGGAGTGGCGGCCACGTACTGGAAGATGCAGCGTAGGGAGGCCCCCAACAAGGTGCACCGTTGACCTGGTGAAGGTCGCGGGAAGCCGATGGATGTGGGCAGCACAAGACCGGTCGGCGTGGAAAGCCTTGGGGGAGGCCTTTGTCCAGCAGTGGACATCTATAGGCTGAAGAAGAAGAAGATTTTAGTCTTTTAGTAATTCCATGTCTTAATCTAAGCACTATACCATAGTATTACGTATAAGTAATTAGCCTTCATTCTAAAAAAAAACACAAGAGCAATCTGTTCATGTCATGTGTGTTGCTATAAGATTTGTAAAAACTTTTATTCTATAATTTCCTGTAGGTACAGGTTTAGTTCACAATTCAACTAGTTCAATATCGGTTCAAATAGCTGAATCAAACAGTATCGCTTCCTTGCAGCATCTACTTATTCGCAATTGGCTACCTCTCCACGCAGCGGTTCGTCCTGTGAGATGTCAGTACAGTGAACAAAAAAAATTGATAAAATGCAACCTCTCTTTTCGCATGGCTTATACATCACGTTAATAATTTTTCAGATAGGTGCGTGTATATACTTAATAAAATATAACAACAAAACAACCAAACAAGCTCGGCAAATGTAGCGTGGGACGCCCTTGGGCGAGATGGAGCGACGACATCAAAAAGGTGGCTGGGAGTGACTGGCAGAGAACTGCTCAGGATCGAGCTTGTTGGCGTGCTTATGTCCAGCAGTGAACGAATAGGGGCTGATGATGATGATGATGAACAACAAAACAAAATACGTAGTCATAATTGTCAGTTTCTTTGTAATAATTATGGAAAAAAAAATATTCACAATACTGAATATTCATAATATAATATAATATAATATTCCAGCGGACGACCCGTCGTACGGCTGGTTTCCATCCTTACGTTGTTAACACCACTACGATCCGGACGAAGCGTTTCGCCTCCTCCTTTATACCGCGTACATCGAGGGCCTGGAACAATTTGCCAGCGGCGGTGTTTCCGTCGGACTACAATTTGAGTGTCTTCAAGGCTAGAGTGAATAGGCTCTTAATAAACTAGTGCGCTTTACCATCAACGATTGCGTCACTGCTTACCATCAGGCAGGATTGCGGTCAAGCGCTGGTTTATAGTGTCTAAAAAAAAAAAATGAAAGAACCCCATTGTGACCTTGTCAATATTTTTGTTAAATGACATGATAAAAGTTAGGATTAAAAAAGGCTTCCTAAATCCCGCTAACTAAATTCGCCGACCGCATTCATGCATAATGCAATCAGTTAACAAGATGACTGTGTTATTCATACTTCGTGGCGTTCTCATCTCTTATATAAATTGTGCATAACACAGAATGATAAGATATTTATTTTGCTAAAAGGGTTTTTTTTTGTGAACTGTTCTAACTGAACACGTTTGTCGTATAGAGGGATGTCGACTGAGCATCCTTATCCTGAGCGCTAACTTACGCGTATGTAACGCACAATTTTGGCTCTTTCAGGTTAAAAGTGATTTAGAAAGGCATTTTGATATTAATTATTTAAGTTTTTAAGCAGATTGGTGGTACTATCCAATGAGGAAGCTATCCTAATTTTAATTCAATACCGGCAACCATAGATCCATTAAATTTATATTTATTATGATGTTTATCAGTTCAATGTTTTGTTTTTAAGAACGATTTGTTGTTTTTTGATCTCTAAATATTTGAAACAGCTGATGAACTGTGATACCTTAAAATAAACAACGAAAATGAAGACCTTAGAAGCTTCAACAAAAAACAATTGAATGTTAGATTCCTGGTACTGTTTGAAAATTGAATTTCGATCTTCAAGAATTTTAATTCCTTATTGCGTACCATAATGTATACAGTTGGTAGGTTAATATTAGTCAAAATAATGGGCCCTTCCGGATACAGCATGAGAGGGCATGAGAGAGGAGGAACAGCACTGAAATTTTAATGTGATAACGTAGTTAGCAATTACAATATAATCCCTCTACGTTCAAAACCGTATACGAACAAATCCTTGAGTTCATTGGCCCCTCGGGTACCAACTGAAAGCATTACAACACGCGAAGTGGTGGTATTCGCAACAGTAATCATGTCACGCTTCCATGGTGTGCAACCCTTGGCTGTATTGATCCATGGCACTTTGTGTGAATTAGCCTCTTTTATGTTAAAAACACATTGACTATACTTTCTATATTAAACCCAATTATATTCTTGAAATATATTTGTAACTTTCTGACAAGAATGAGAGAAGACAGAGATTTTTTATTAGAATATGATGCTCTCTTGCCGCTTGATGTCCTGGTAGTGATTGAAGACTACCAAGTTAGTGTAGACGATGGGGTTTGATTCCCGCAAGGGGCGAACATTTGTATTGCCTAGGTTCACGTAGTTTTTCTGGGTCTGGCTGATTATGTATGTGAATTTAAATGTTTGTAAATGTACCCACGATAAAGGAGTAATTCCCAGTGTGGAGCAACTTTAAAAAAATAATCTTTGAACGACAGCCACAATCAACGACTTGATATGTAATAAATGGTCACCCATCCAGAAAATGACCACGGCAAGCGTAGCTTAATCTCGTCGACCCTATAACTTGAAACGCTACCTATAAGAACAGTACCCATCTGTCTACTTCATCGTGGAAAAAAGTCGTGATTACATAAATGTAAAAGCCGGATAGTGCATTGTCGTTTTCTACACAAAGTGATCTTGATGGATGAACATGAACATAGGGTATTTTAAAGTGAGCTTGATGAATGAACGATCTGATGCGGACAGCCATCTGTCTCCGCTTCGACTGACGGGTGTCAATATTGTTAGAAGTTTTAGTTCCCCATGTTTTGATTTGTAGATACATTTGGCATTTTTAATTTGTTGCGCGATTTATTATACAAAAAAAAAAAAAATGTCGTTTTTATACTTACTATGAAAACTGTTTTAAATATCATCGCTTCGTATACATAGATACATAATACACATATTATACTGTGGTCGCTTACAATGGGCCTCATACAAAGGCTAGAGACACAAAGGGCAATGGAAAGAGCTATGCTCGGAGTTTCTCTGCGTGATCGAATCAGAAATGAGGAGATTCGCAGAAGAACCACGGTCACCGACATAGCTCTTCGAGTCGCTAAAATTAAGTAGTAGTGGGCAGGGCACATTGCTCGTAGAACCGATGGCTGATGGGGCAGTAAGGTTTTGGAGTGGCGCCACGTACTGAAAGACGCAGCGTAGAGAGGCCCTTAGCAAGTTGGACTAATGACCTGGTGAAGGTCGCGGGAAGCCGATGGATGCGGGCAGCACAAGACCGGTCATCGTGGAAAGCCTTGGGGGAGGCTTTTGTCCAGCAGTGGGCATATATAGGTTGAAGAAGATACATACATAATAAGCCTCTAATGTTCCCACTCCTGGAACAGGCCTCCTCTTGGTGAAAGGGAGTGGGTCGTAATCCAAGCTGGCCCACTGCGGGTTAGTAGATGTGACATGTTTTCGAAGTTTTTCCTCTAGAACATGCTGTACATATACATAATTATTATACTCTAATACATAATTTCCATATTATAAGGCCTATCCATTCGTATATAAATTTTATTTAAATATATTTTATTTAACACCTTATAGGGGTAAAGCAACCATAGCAAGGTTTTCTTTTATCTAATATTTTTTGTCACTGTATTATTGTATGAAATTGAGACATTCATATGAAGTATTAAAAACTTTTGTTATCTACTAACGTGAAGAAATAAAGAAGAGTCGGTATTTAATAGACGAGAGAAAAAACTTTAAGTTATTTTTTTTTATTAATATATTTTTTTTTATTTACCACCAAGTGTATCTCTTAAAAATAAATTCGTGTATGAATATATAGCCTACATACATCAAGGCATATAGCGATCTAACTTCGTCATCTAGATAGAAAGTAGTATGCTTTTCATTGCATGCATTTTATTCACTTGGATGTCAATACACCGACAGCAGATATACGAAAATAATTATTAATATACATAAAATACTTTATACTGCATCCTAAGTACTTTTTTGGTCTGCGCTTAAACTATGGTCTATGCTTAGAACCATTGAAGCTCTCTACTTGAAAGGTTCAAGTGAAGGCCCCTTCTGAAAATATTAGCGTTCTCGTTTTGGCTTCTCTTTTAGTCTTTCACTGCAACTCGCGTGATTTCGACTATCCACTTAGTTACAGGTCTTTCTTGTATGCGAGCACCTGGATTGGGCCATGACGTCATGGAAATTTCTCATCACTCATCATTAATTCTCGTTACGTGTCCTGTTCATCTCCATTTTAAATTTAGAGCGAAGGTGAGTGCATCTAATCACTACTTTTTTTCGTATCGTGACGGATTTTTTGACATTTCCAGAAGTTTCTGATGATATTTTTTCCTCTTGCACGTGTAAACGTTTACCTTAAACACGTATTATTTGCATTGTAAGATAAACAAATTCATTGCATCGATAACATTCGTTCGCCACTCCCTATTGTTTAACTCAGCCGCGCCTTTTAACGCTTTGCTCACCGTTCACAAAGTACACAGTTTAAAAATAATGTAGGAGTACGCCACAGTCTAGGAAAGAATCGTAAATCGTATTGAAAGGAGATCAACCACTTTCTATGGAGCTTTAGTACTCATATCAAGTTCTTTGTACTTTAACAAAATGTATGTCATTCAGAACTTTATTGTACCAATATTCCAACAGTTTTTGTTTGAATCTGGTAACTAAGGTTATCGAGATATCTTGGTTCGAATAATGGTAAAAAAATAAACAATATTTTCTGTAATAATACATTGGTAAGGCATATTGAGGTCATCCTGATGCTATTTTATACATTCAAAACCTTTTTGAATGTAGATATAGCTTGAATATTTAGGTTAAAACCGTAATAATCGCATAAACAAGACACAAGGTACCTAGGTAGTATAAATAAGCGTTCGCAAGTGACACTAACTGACAGTTCATAGACAAATAGACAGATGATTGTCAAAAAGAAGCACAGACAAAAAGAGTCGTATCATAGTTTCCAATTTTTTTATCAATTCTATATTATTGTCGTCCTCCGTGGCAAAGCGGTCAACACGCCTGCCTGCGACGTGGAGGCCCCGGATTCGACCCCCGGCCAGGTCATGATGGAAAACGATCTTTTCCTGATTGGCCTGGGTCTTGGATGTTTATCTATTATAAATATAGTATCGTTGAGTTAGTATCCCGTAACTCTCGAACAACAACAAGACTCGAACTTACTTTGGGGCTAGCTCAATCTGTGTGATTTGTCCGTATATATTATTTATTATTGATGAAATTAGCTTTTAAGATGTAATCTTATTTTCTTAATTAATATATAATAAAAATTATTTCGTCAATGAGAACTAAATCCTTAGCTCTATTTACTTTTCTCTCTAAATAAATAATTATCGATCGATTAAATTATCAGCAAATCGATTCATATTATTTCATGCGTTCCTTTACACGTTATTTTAGTTAATACAACTATTACTTTTAAAACCTATTTTTTTAGTTATCCTACTACTAAGAATACCCAGTTTTGCTGATAATAAATTATAATTCGATGTTTTATATAATATTAAAAATTTAGGCATGTACAAACTCAGTACCAATTTGGTTGATCGCCTTTGTTTCGCTCTTACTGCTAGTGTTTAAAAAGGGGTGTTGTTTTTGTTGATTTATGTCAATATATTTTCATTTTAATCTATACTAATATATAAAGCTGAAGAGTTTGTTTCTTTGTTTGTGCGCGCTAATCTCAGGAACTACCGCTATGACCAATAGGAGCAGAGCAGTAACAAAAAATGTTGCGAAAACAGGAGCTAACGCAGACGTACATCCATTATTTTAACAGGCGCTTATTTTATATCAACTGAGCTCTTTTTAATTTTATTCGGAACGGGACGAACAGCGCACTCAGTTACTATTGGACTTAGCTCATGAGGAAATGCAATATTAGTACAAGCAGTGAGCGCGGAAGAATGTTACAGCAGTGTAAGTTGTTAGTTTGGGATGAATGTGATGATATTCCACAAAAGGGCAATTGAAGCACTAGATCGCACAATGGGAGACATCAAAGGCAACCAAGATATCATGGCAGGGACAGTGGTACTTTTAGCTGGTGACTTTAGACAGACCCACCCGGTGATTACTAGGGGTATGCCGACGGCAGATGAAATAAATGCCTCTTTGAAAGCATCTGCATTATGGGTTCGTGTGAAAAAGTATTGTCTCACCACCAATATGCGAGGGCAACTTCATCACGATTCTCAAGCCGGGTATATGCAATATGCAGCTACTCTTTTAAAAATCGGAGTAGATCGCATGCCAACTGACAGTAACGGCATGATTAGAGTGAGTAGTGAGTTCTGTCAAGTTGTGAATAGCTCAGATGACCTATTAAATAATTCTATCCGGATCTTCAAACAAATATGGCCAACCGAGAATGGCTATGCGAAAGGGCAATTTTGGCGCCGACTAATGAAATAGCAAAATAAATGAACAAATCATGTTAAACGATCAGGGAAATGTTATCGAATACCTCTCAATGGACAATGTTACGGACACTGAACAAGTTACTTCAGTTAGTACCCTATAGAATTTTTCAACTCTTTAGAATTATCAGGAGTGCCACCCCATAAGTTGATAATAAAAGTTGGTGTTCCAGTCTTATTAATAAGGAATCTTCACGTTCCAAAGCTGTGAAATGGTACTCGGTTACAAAAAACACATTTGGGTCAAAACATTGTAAAGGCTACAATCATAGCTGGAATTGCAAAAGGACAAAATGTCTTGATTCCCCGTATTCCTATCTACCCGACTGATTTGCCATTTCAATTTAAAAGAGTACAGTTCCTTCTGAAAGCAGCATTTGCTATAGCAATAACAAAGCCGACAGACGTTTAAAGTTGCCGGAGTTCATTTAGAAACAACATGTTTTTCTTATGGGCAACTCTATGTGGCATGCTCACGTGTATCAAATCCAGAAAACCTTTAAATTTTGGCAAAAGACAGCAAAACAAAAAAAGTAATAAAACCGTACCTACTTACTTAAATGTGGTCATATTTTATCAAGCGTAATAATTTTTAACCCTTATTTCATAATATCCTAAACATATCCAAAACACCAACCAACGCAAAATAATTAGAAGTATGATATTTGATGATTCTTTCCTTTGCTAAACCTTTAAACCCGGTAAAATTAATGTTGCTATAGACCTTATGTATCTTTATAATCCTATTAATAAAATAAACGCGAAAATGTGTGAGGATGTTTGAAACCTTGCAGTAATGTAGGCATTTATCTTGGCATTCCCCCGGAAACGGGAACCACCGCGCGCTATAAACTGAAGTCTACGTAGACGAAGTCGCGGGCAACAGCTAGTTAGTAATATATGGACTGTAAAATGTAGCTTTTATTTTAGGGTATTTTACTTGGTGTGAGTAATTTGTTTACGTAGATTTACACCACTACGATCCGGACGAGGCGTTTCATCGATCTTGTGAGAATGGTTGCGGAATCGTTTAATTTACCTCCATTACCCAGCTATCATCATAGCAACACAATTGCCAAGGAATTTCGTGTCTTTCAGGCAACTGACTCACAACTTTCAAATGCCGACGAATGACACCTAATACCCACTGTTTATGTGGAATGCTTGTTATGAAAGGTCACCCAAGGAACCATTGCTTAACCTTAATAATCGACATGTGCAGCTATTATTGTTATGCCACGAAGGCATACGTATTGTACCTATATATTGCAAAGCAAAACCTCATAAAAAGTCGTAGGTATCCAGGAAAATAAAGTTGAATACAAATACATTCTGTGCTTCTACAAGCACCCAAAACTAGAGTTTTGAAAGCTTGTACAAACATAGAATGCCCAGCGAAATTGTCCAGCATTAGGTATCTATACCTATAATTCGTCGTATATTCAATTTGGTAACACTCAATTATTCGCAATGCCTTTGATTTTGACAGTTGACCAACATTCATTGCGTTATTTAAGTGGTCAAACAGATTTCTTTTCGACTATAAGAATCATTGGATTAGCGATATCCTTCAAAATGATTCAGATTTTGACTATTACGCAATTAGGTTGTTGTACACAATACTTCTTACCTTAGATATGTGTCAAAAGTGATGTAACAAGGTAATATTTATTGATAGCAAACATCTCTGAGACAAGTATGCACAAACATATCAATATTACTAGAACGTATTCTTCCTCATACACGAAAGTCAATCTCGCTGAGTGGAAATTGCAAGGCACAGGGCGGTAGGGCGCTTCGTCTGCCAATCAATGGCTGATGGAAGAAAAAATACGTCGACCGTGGAGACAGGGACGAATGAAACTTATGTTTTTAATGCACGTACATAGCTTAAAAGAAATTAAACTTTTGTCGTAACCATCACCGTCATCATCAACCTTTTATCGTCCCACTGCTGGGCATAGGTCTCCTCTCATACAGAGAAGGATTGAGCGTAAACACCACGCTTGCTCAATGCGGGTTGGCGATTTCAGACTTATAAAGTCCAGGTTTCCTCAAGATGTTTTCCTTCACCTTCAGTTAATGGTGTCCAAGATATACTTAGAAAGTACATATAACTTTAGAAAAGTTACATTGGCACTTGTCGTAATATTGTGTTAACACTGTAGCGGTGCCTACAAAAAACGCCACAAAGAAACCACGTGACATACTGACGTCACACGAATTCTACATCTCGCAAGCAGAGTTTACCGTGCAATTAGTATACAAAAAACTTCCCGACTTTAACCGTCTGGCAATTGCCCGTCAGACATAACCCTCGTCTGGTCGGAGGATCCTCCCTTTTCTATGGAGAATGAGTGAACTATACTCCCTGTTCCTCATACCTCCACATTGGTGGTGGCGCGGTGACTCCTCGCTACAACTTATTTAAAGCTTTAGTTAAGAAATTGATTTGAGGTGTTACAAAATCACAGTCAATTCGTAGAATTTAGATACAACGTGTTACTTTTGTATAGTTAATAAAATATTGATTCATTTTTAAACTATTCTATTTACTTTGTGAAGTATAATCATTCTGAACAATACAAATTTAAAACGAAGATTTATTAAAAAAAAATGAAATCTTTGTTTTTAAATTTTATGTAAGGGAAGTTGGTTTGCTAGTACAGCCCTGTACGACATCATTTATGATAGGAGCATTGAAAGTGAAAAGAGCGGTAGTGTGCGAAAAAAAAATTCAGTGATACAAAGTTACGTCATTCGGATTTGGTCTTTTCTTCTTGCGTAACAGCACTCCTATTTCATCATCATCATCATCAGCCTATACTCGTCCACTGCTGGACATAGGCCTCCTCCATGGCACGCCAACGAGTTCGATCCTGAGCAGTTCTCCGCCAGCCACCACCAGCCACCTAGATGCGGTCTCCACTCGAGGACTCGTTTACCCCAACGGTTGTCGGTCCTGCGGCATATGTGACCATTGCCACTTCAGCTTGCTAATTCTCTCAGTTATGTCGGTGACTCTGGTCCTCTGTCGGATCACCTCATTTCTGATGCGGTCCTTCAGAGAGACGCTAACAGATAATTATGTATAAATTGTAGATGTAATTAATACAAAAAAACGATGGATGGACTTTGTGTAAGATGAAGTCCTGTCTTACCTTAATTTTTATTTGGGGTCGGCGTAACATCATTTCCTTTCATACATCTCTATTAATCGAACTGTTTTAAATGTCCTCGCTCACATATATAATAAGCCATGTTCTCACTCCTAGAACACACGCCTTCCTTGGTGAGGGGGGGGTCGTATTCTAAGCTGGCTTAGTGCGTGTTTTGCCTCTAGGACAAGCTGCTGGACATGCTGTTTACATATTATACTACATATAATACATAAATTCCGTATTATAAGTCTATATCAGCAGTTACAACCTTTTAAGCCATATCATCTGTCATAAAGTTTATCAGTCGTTATTTTTTATTAGAAATTTTATTTTATTTATTACAAATATTTCTGTAGGTAATTTGTATCATCTTCATCATCATCTCAGCGTATAATCCTGGTTACATCCGCGGCTTCCGCTAGGAGCCCAGGATCCGCTTTCCTAAGAATACTCCTCCTTTTCGCACGATCTCTGCCAACCCGTGGTGTGAGATTGTTGGCACGCATGTCAACGTCAATCCAGCACTTCTTTAGTCTATCTCGCTTGTTCCGGCCCGGCGGAGGCGCCATGGTAAGACATTTGTTATCCACGTAAAGGTCATGTAGGTAGTTTGTATATGTGATACAGAAATAATTCCTCGAGTAGGGCAACTGTTTTACTCATTAACTCCATATTGATTATTCCTAAGGTTCGTAAGCATTGGGCACGCCACAATAGCGGCGGTAAGTCCCCTCTTTGAGGAGTGGCTAGAGAGGCACCACGGCGCCCTCACCTTCCGCCTGACGCAGGTCCTCACCGGACACGGTTGTATCGGGAGGTTCCTGTTCCGTATAAGGCGGGAGGAAACGCCAGGGTGTTACCATTGTGTGGATCGCCCTGAGGACACGGTGGAGCATACGGTGGAGGTCTGCCCGGCTTGGGTAGAGCACCGCCGTGTCCTCGTAGCGGCGATGGCCGGCGATCTCTCGCGTCCGACCCTGGTCCAGGCCATGGTCCGGAGCGAGAGTGCATGGCAGGCCGTCACCTCCTTCTGCGAAGCAATAATGCTGGCAAAGGAGGAGGCGGAGCGCGTGAGGCAACGGGAATCCCAGCGCCCTCACGCCACTAGCCGCCGCAGGAGACGCCCTGGTCGGGAGATGACACCAAACTCCCAGCCACCGTAGGCGCGGGCCTGCGGGCGGTGAACAGTGGGCAGCTCGCCGCTCGGTAAGGACCAGGCCCGAGTCGACGGCGCGTCGTGTTTCACGCGCGCCTCAAAGAGATGTCAGCACATCGTGACGGGGTCCACAAAGACCGATGCCTCCTGGGTCAGGGTTGCGGGTTGGTTAAACAAGAAACCGAGGCCCTGGCCGTTGCACAGGCAAGTAAAGAAACACGGGTGGGTTTTAGTCAGTAAAAGTCTGACACGCCCTTCCGCTCTGCCCAGAGCGGGAGAAGACATTTGATGATTTCCCATCCCAACAAAAAAAAAAAAAAGGTTCGTAAGCATAGTCGTAATAGCTATTCCACTTTTAATAATAATACGATTTTTCCGAGCCCTCCACGGGCCTGATGTAGATTTATCAGCGTCCGTAGCCTGGCTGCGTTTCGGTGACCTACTTGGGGTAACTGAAGGTTTTGTCTGTGCAATTATGGACGAAGTTATGATGACGAACAATTACCGGAGATTTATTGTGAAAGATGGCATAATTGACATCTGTCGGGCATGTCATCGGCCGGAGGAATCAATCAGGCACATTATCTCCGTGTGTTCTTGTCTAACTAATGCAGAGTACTTGTATAGACACAACTCTGTAGCCAGGATAATTCATCAGCAACTAGTTTTTAAATAAAATCCTTGTAGAACAGAGGTGCCGTACTACAGGTATATTCCAACGCAGTTCTCAAAAATGGCAATATCACATTGTACTCGATTCGATCCATCATCCCTCACAAGAACCATTGCTGCCAATAAACCTGATATAGTGATGGTGGATCGATAAGAGCGGCGTGCAATGATTGTTGACGTAACCCACCCACACGACGAAAACCTCGTGAAAGTCGAGAAAGATAAATAAATCTACTATCTTGTCTTGGCTCGCGAGATTGTCGACATGTGGGATGAAGATTCAGCAACCATTGTACCGATAGTCCTGACAGCCAATGGTTTAATAACCAAGAGCCTCGACCAACACCTAAGGACGTTCTCGTTAGGAAGCTGGATCAAGAAGAAAACGGTACTTTTGGATACGACTCGTATTGTCAGCAGGTTCCTCTTTCTGGAGCTCTGACCTTGGACCCTATTCCCGATACCAGTGGGCTAATAATTTTTATATTTTATATTTAGGTATTTAAAACACTATATGTAAATATCTCAAAATAAAGGAGATAATTTTATTAATATTACCTTCGCATGCTTATATAGCGCCGCCTCGGCGAGACTTCTTTCGCCAAACGTAACCTACAAGGTTGACTATACCTATGTCGTTGTTCTTGTATTTCGGAGAATAAAGACGTAGAAGATACTGAAACTGATGATATTACTCATCTACGTCAGTATACTCGGTATCGTAGGCTTAGTTAGTTGTCTACTTTGAAGACCCACATAAAACCTTTAGAATGTTTAAAGTAAAAATAAAAGCGAGATAGGTAGCTAATCTGTCTCTACGCTGTGTGGGATAACGAACAGCTGATTCCATTTTTCTTCCCCACCAAGATTACCATAGTAATACTTCAATAAAAATATCAAATTTGTCTTGCATAATTGGAAGCTTTAGTAACATCTGGAGGCTATAAGGAGACCGAATAAATCGTAAAATTAGTCTTGCGACCAGAAGACGCGACTCAATTTCACTATGCAATAAGTACCTCATGATTAATCGAGGTCTAATCTCCAACTATGTCGATGGAAATAGTGGCCAGTCCAATAATAGTTGATCCTTTAAAAGAATTGACTTATATTTTTTTCCTATTGGCAAAAAACCCAACCACCTTATTACAAAACAAGTAGTTTTTATTTTTAGTTATTGAAACAATTAGTTATTGAATCATGAACCTAACCATTATAGAAATACAGTTCCTTATATAAAAATTACAATTAAGTTCGATACTAAGTTATCTTTCTTGTATTAAGAACTTTGTTATTGTAAATAAAATTCGAAATACAAATACTGACTCGAAAGGTTAAGGCTAAAACCAAAATTAGATTTCATTCTGTTTTCATAGTTTCGTTCAAGTTGTCGACACCCACGAAAGGATGTAATATTATCCTTTCGTGGGTGTCGTAAGACGCGACTAAGTGAATCCTCACCAGGGAAGCAGACAGCAGCGATTCGTCTGTGGAATATCAAAGTACTGCGATCCCCAACGTGCCTGCCAAGCGTGGGGATTATGGCAAACCAAAACGCAATGAAAGCCTTTGGGGAGGCTTCTGACCAGCAGTGGCCCTCTATAGGCTGAAGAAGAAGAAGAAGAAGACATGATTAGTACGAACCCTAATTAGTCATACGTTCGTAAGTAAATTATGCAAATTTCGTAATTTCAGCCGAAAGTAGTAATAATGTACTGAGAGCTCCTTTTGACACTATTGTGCTTAAACAGGTAAAATTCTAATTTCGATAGAATATAATACGTTGACAATATAAAGTCGCGTTACGCACGGCTCAAAGCCTGTATATTTACTGCCTAAGTCGAGTAGATTACCTTCTGTCTCTGTTGAGTTATGGCTGTCTTATCTCTGACTTTTATAGTGTCGTACGTAATCAGGTAGACGGCTTGCGCATCTATCTGCAAGATATATTGTGGGGATGGATAATGGAATAAATTAAACGTGTGGTTAGAGATTTAAATTAAGATGGAAAATTGTATTTACGTGTAATCAAAAGGAACGTAGAAGCTGGTAACGGTCGCGTGGCTGATAAATTGGAATCCATAACGCTTCCTGCTTAGAAAAACACATTTATAGGTTTTCCATGATGTGTAACGGGCATGTGTGTGTAAGTGTACCCTATAAGGAGCCTTATTCCTAAAGATTATCAACATCATCATCAAGCTTTTTTTCGTCCCACTGCTGGGCACAGGTCTTCTCTCATACAGAGAAGGATTGAGCGTAATCACCACGCTTGCTCAATGCGGGTTGGCGATTTCATACTTAAAGTCAAGATTTCCTCAAGACGTTTTCCTTCACCTTTTAATCAGTCATTGGTGTCCAAGATATATTTAGAAAGTACCTTAGTACTCAGAAAAGTTACATTGGTACTTGCCTGACCTGGAATCGAATCCGCACACTCATATTTGGCTGGTGTTTTAACCACTAGGCCTAAATATAGTGGTCGGATTTTTTGATTAATTGATTCTAGCTCGCAGTACATTCTGAAAGTCTCACATGATAAAGCTGCTATACCTTTTTTGACATAGATAAATAATCCAATGGCACGGAGTACTCGTACGGATGCCCTATCGGACTATTAAAGCACACACTTGTGCACTATAATATCTCTCGCGTTGAAGGCTGGTCTCCGTTGAGATTGGTCACCACCATCATCATCATCTCAGCGTTAATCCCAGTCGCATCCGTAACTTTTAATTTTTGGAGTCTGGGCTCCGCTTTACTAGTCTAACTGCTGATTTTGGCTAAACTTCGATATTTTCCTTGCAGCGACTGCCGTCTGACCTCCACAACCCGAAGGTGATATCTAAGCATTGCAGTTAGACCAATTGTTAGACTTTTGAGGGCTCCAACAACCCGTAACGACTGCCATTAGATGTTCGTATGGCAACCGGGACCAACAGCTTAACGTGCTTTCCGAGGCACGACCAGACCAGTGCAAATATTAATATTCATGCTTTAATATTCATATTAATAAAATATTCATATTTGTGTTGGGATTGGTCACCATGGCCGAAATTCTGTTTTATTTTAACGTCATATTTTGATTGTGTTCCCACAATGACAACTTCTTTTCAACATCTTCAAAATTCCTATTACTTATAAGCTAACATTATTCTCTAAACATTGAAGAGATCTTCCATCACATATGTGGTATTAATGATTACCGTTTCAAAATCTTAAAATTGAATCTCAGAGAGATTCATCTTACTCGAAATCTCTTTGAAACCCCAGCCTTCATGGTAACAATATAATTGTATTTACTCCATGTTATCATCTTAGATCCAAAGCAGTAAAATTAATAATGAAGACTGTTGACTGGAGATAAAAGATAAAATTGTTACCATAATTTGTTTTATTCATTAAGACAGTACTGTTATATGTTGTTATTCGTTTAAAATGAGTGCTAAGGATAAGACTAATGTGAACAAAACATATGAAAAGGTGGCTCCTGATGGTGGATGGGGTTATATGATACCAATAGCTGTGGTTATAAATATTGTGAGTTAAAAATTAATAAATTATTCAAAATGTTTACTTGACGTGTGGTGGCGTTCTTTTAAGACATGCCACACGCTATGCGACTAGGGCCTACGATATTTCAACAGCTAGATGTAACCATAGACTGCCACTTAACTATAAGCTGCGATTGAAACTCGGCATCGAGTTGCAGAGATACAACGACAGGCTAGAGTTGCGTGACTTCCCTAATTATAGCAGAAACTGGTGGCTGCATACATAGAGGTAAGAGTAGATCTTGCTTTAAGCGCTGAGAAACGTTCAGTGTATTTCTATGGCCTTCAACTCAGCAACCTTCAGGCAAGTAAAACTAAACTAAACTATTCTCTAAAACTAAACTAAAATATTCTCTCACAAGAGAAACAATAAGACCCGTCTCTTTCACTCATAGAAAAGGATCACGACATTTGTCGTAGTAATTAGGTGCGGATTCAAACGACAGTTCCATGTGCGACTTGACGCAGATTCAAGCAACCACTCTGCGTCTTGTTGCCAAGATTTGACACAGCAGAAAGTCGCACACTTTGTGCTGGTACTCAAACTGGTGTGTGGTGATAGGCCATAACATCGGCTGCCGGCAGAAGTTACCACGCACCAGACCAAGTCTTGCCGCCAAGCGATTCGTCGTGTTCCGGCATAATGTCTGGTGAAGCCGTACGGAGGACGGGTCTGAGCAGTTGTGTTGCGATTTGTGCCGGGTACGATGCGCCAAATGTTTTTGTGTTGGTCGTGGAGGGTCTCCAGATCAATCTCCCACTGGCGCAGCATTGTTGGTCGTGTTGTTGGGTTTAACATTGCATCACCTCACTCAACTGCCATCTTACTTTCTATTTAATCAGTTTTTTTTTGAGCGAATAGGCCCTTAAGAAAGTAGCGCGTTTTATCATTAACGATTACATCACTGCTTACAGGCCGGATTGTGGACAAGCACTTGTTTATAATTATAAAAGGTCTTTGATGCAGCCAAAATAATAAAGGGTTATGGTAAAATAAATGATTTTGTAGTGTCTTCTAACGCCCATGACAAAATGACGGGCGTCTTTTGTTCTATGTGACGCGTCCTTGACAGATAAGCAAGAGACAGTCAAATAAAGGTCTCTGGCAAATAATATGAGAAAATGTCGCTGGATATATGTAACATAACGTCTTTTATTGCGGTTTAGGATACGTTTCTATGACTTCCAAAGAGTTCCATTAATATTATAAATGCGAAAATTGTGAGTATGTATGGATGAATGTTTGTTACTCTTTCACGCAAAAACTACTAAACGGAATTATATGAAATTTGTCACACAGAGAGTTTATAACAGGAATAACTCATAGGATACTTTTTACCCCGATATCCCCGCAGGATCGAAACTTACGCGGGTGACACCCCGGGGCGCAGCAGTATCACAATATAGACAACTTTATCAAAATGACACTACACATATAGATGATATTTTTTCGGCACATGTCTTTTTATTTAAAAAAAAGACTAGAAAATTAATATAGTTTAAAAAACTAAAAAAAACATGCTTTTAAAGAATATCGAACTAAAAAGATAAAAATTATTTAAAAAAAGCGTGAGGCGTTTTGTGCCATAATTTTTGTATATGAAGCGCCTCACGCTTTTATTAAAATTATTTTTAACTTTTCAGTTTGATATTCTTTAAAAGCATGTTTTTTTTAGTTTTTTAAACTATATTTATTTTCAACTTTTTATTTCGATATTCTTTAAAATAAAACGAACGAACGAACGTATTCAAAACGGTGGGACATTTTACAGTAATGAGCCGCTCACTCGTAGTCCAAAGAGTTAGAGACGGACAAACAAACAAACAAGCAAACAAACAAGCAAGCAAGCAAACATACAAGTGAAGCTAATAAAAAGCATGTAAAAAAAGCAAATGTAAACAAAATTTTACGAAAAGCAGTTTCTAACCTGATAAATAATGATTAAGCGAAATTTCCCGCAGTTTAGTACTAGTAGATTATTAGTATGTTACACAGTACTGTACATTTCAAAGAAAGCTAATCTTCGGATGCGGCTATGTACCTACCTATAATTTTTAAAGATATTTTGTTCTCAATAATTTCGAAACACTTAAATTCAAATCTTCATTCACCTGCTGGTGCTCCGCCATTATTGAGAACAAAAAGCATTGACGATAGACTGACAGCGAGAATAAGGTATTCGTCTTTAAAAAAAAATTAAAGTGGTTTAAACTAAAATGCCATACGTGCTACTTAGTATACTTATATGTATGTACAATCCTAATCTGGAGAGAGAAAGATGAAGCTCAAGGAGAAAGAAGTGGTGTTCCTTTTTTTAAAATGAACTTTTTGTACCATTTCAGGCAACATCAACAGCGTTCATATCCAGCTATGGGCTGTTGTACAAAGAATTTCTACAAGACATCGGAAAGAACTCCACAAATGCCTCCCTAATGCGAGGTTTAAACGCGATTTGTACAGCGGTAGCAGGTAAATATCTATAATTCTCCATTACAAATAATATAGAACGAGTCGATTTTCAATTACAAATATTATACAAGGAGTGAGTTTTCCATTACAAATATTATACAACCTGTTAGTTTTCCTCTTTTATAATGTGGCCCATAAATCATGACCCGGTCTGAACAAAGGGTGCTTTTATATAGATGCGGGTTATCGAGTCCTACTACTACGATACAGTGGTGCGATTCTGTAAAAGTCGCAATGGGAAAACTTAGGTGAAGAGAGCGTAGTGCGCGGGCGAGAGCGTGAGTGTTTTTCTAACTAATGCTAGGGATTCACACTTTTAACAACCCTCTCCGAGCTCAATTTATCTAACTTTTCATGGGAGATTTTGTTCAGAGTCGACCGGCAGATTGCCCCAAGCTAACCTTCAGAAAGAAACGTTCACGTGTCAAACTATTTCACCCACACTTATCGAGACCGATTCATTTTTAACTTGAACCCGCGTGTTTATGCAAGCACCCTTCGACTTTCCGAACTTCTGCGCATACCTACACTCACTCACACTCGCCTAATGTCATTTATCTATATTTTTAGAAATACTTAGACTGCTTCATCAATTTTGATGGTTTGTTTTGGATCACCTCAGATGGTAGAATATAAAAAACGTTTTTACAAAAAAACAACCGACTTCCCAAAACCACTACAAAGTGAAAAATACTTAACTAATTTCGGAAGTCGGTGTCTTTGCTTTTGTATATTCGTTTTTTGACACCGACTTCCGAAATTAGTTAATTTTCACTTTGTAGTGGTTTTGGGAAGTCGCTTGTTTTTTTTTGTAAAAAAGTTTTTATTTTACACTTTTTAGTTGTTAAAAGTACTATGTATTCAGTTGCATCCGGTCAGACTGGAAGCTGACGCAAATATAGTTGGGAAACGACGTAATTTTGTTTACTTTAATTTTTACTTTGATTTGGATTTCATGTAACTGTTTAATAACCAGCCAAATAATAAATCTGTCGATGGCACTTTGCAGGGTTAAAAGTTCTTATTATCATAATAAAGCCAGCCAAAAAAAAATGAACAATATCATGCCTCTCCAAGAAAATAAATTTGTGAACTCTTCTCTATTTCTCCATTTTTTGTGCAAGTTTAGTTTAAGAGTACGAATGCATCTGAAATCAAAGTTTAGGTATATGAGTATAATGAAAATTGCAATTCAGAGAATAATATGAATTACATACATAATAAAATACCTTTTCAGGTTTCCTGACGAGTACACTGCTGTCATTTATGAGTCTTCGAATGCTAGCATTATCAGCGACGCTAGTATTTAATACTGGAGTGATTTGTATCATGTTTGTGAAGTCAGTATTCACGTTTCATCTATGCCATGGAATACTACAGGTAAATTCAGGTTACAAAGAAAGTTAAGACAGGACTAAACCATTTTTTTTTCTTTTTTCCTAATAAAATAGAAACAAAAAGATAAAATTAGTATTAAACTAATCGCAAACATAGATTTACATAGATAGACACAATTAGTTTGCGAACAAAGGTATCAGGCCATTATCTTTGGCGAATTATGTACCCCTTAATAACAGTAGCTATGGATTACCGGTCAGCCATTGTACTAGTTTTAGGTATTAGGGATCGCAATCCCGCCTGATGGTAGGTGTGATGCAATCCTTGATGCTAAAGCGCGCTAGTCTATTAAGAGCCTATTCACTCTAGCCTTGAAAACACTTAAATTGTAGTCCGACGGAAAAACTGCTGCTGGCAAAATGTTCCAGTCCCTCGATGTACGCGGTATAAAAGACGAGGCGAAACGCTTCGTTCGGATCGTTATGGTGTCAACAACGTAAGGGTGGAAACTCGCCGTACGACAAGTCATCCGATGATGGGGGAATTAAATCATGCAATTCCCTCGCACACTAAGATTATGCGTTAGAATTCAGTTTACGATATGACAATGAAAGCACGTAGTTTCAGTAGATTTGTAGTCCATTGTTTGACCAATGAGTTCGCTAGGTCCAATCCTTGCCAACAGTGTGCCGCAACATGAATACTAATTTTGGATTGGAATGACTATTTATCATTCGCTTATTGCTTTCGACACGTAATTCAGTCTCCAATTGTATTGCTAATGTTTAGCTTGTCAAATTGGACTTAATAAAAAATCTATATAAATGTTTCACTATTTCAGGGTCTTGGATTCGGGTTGATATATAATTTGTCCTGCACTATACTGAATGATTATTTCGTGAGAAAACGACTGTTGGCGATAAGTTTAGTACATAGTGTTGTTGGTAAGTTGCATTTACTATGTAGGTATTTTAAAATACTTTTTAAATGTATGACATACTAGCTGTGCCCCGCGGTTCACCCGCGTAATCTTCGAACCGAAAGAGCTCAGTTGATAAGGGCCAGTTAATAAGGGCCTGTTAAAATAATTGGAGCAATATGTACGTCCGCGTTTGCTCTTGTTTTCGCAACATTTTTTGTTACTGCTCTGCTCCTATTGGTCATTGCGGGATATTATGTATATCTTTCTCAGGCTTTAAACTATCTGTGCACCAAATTTCATTACAATCGGTTGAGTAGTTTTGGCGTGACAGCCGGACAGACAAACAGACATACAGAGATACTTTTGCATTTATAATATTATAGTATGGATTATATTAGTTTTGCGACTCTTGTATGTTACTTACTTACATCTAACATCCTCTTTATCAATTTATTTCGTTAACGACGATTCTTATTTGATTAAAAAAATCATCAAATGAATTCTCCCGCACTCGGTGGAAATGTAGATCGCGTGTCAGGTCCGCGGTTCCGGCAAGCATTGCTACTAGCGGACCTCTTTACTTTTTAATGACATTTCGTTGAGGCTCTCGTAGAACACAACGCGCTGTCGACTAGGACCTCCTGATCTTTACCGAGCGGCTAGCTATCCATTGCCGCTGCCTGCAAGGCCGTGCTTTCCGTATCCGTGGCGACTAAGGGAGTGAAGATAAAGAAATTGCCTCTTCCTCATGCGCTCCTCGTCCTCCTTAGCGAGTGTTACAAAAGAAGGTGTCGGCATTCCATGCACTCTTACTTCATACCATGGCCTGGACTAAGCCGGTTGCGAATGATCGCCGCCACTGGTTGTCGCTACGAGGGTAAACCTCCACCGTATGCTGAACCGCGTCCTTCGGACTCCATACCATGGTGCTATCTTGGCGTTTCCTCGGGCCTTATCTTAAATAGGAACCTCCCGAAACAACCGTGTCTGGTGAGGACCTGCATTAAGCAGAAGGTGAGGGTGCAGTGCAGGTGCCTTTCTGGCCACAACAAGAAGAATAGGTGAAGTTGGCTTGCAGAGTTGTATACATATTGTATATTGGGTGATCTTCTTTTTTCGTACATTAAATGCCAAAGAAAGGAAACACCTAAATATTGTTCTAATGTTATATCGTTTTTATTTAGGGGTTTCTTAGTGTTAGTACAAACTACCTTTACTTCCTAAAGCTGTTATCCCTAAAGGCTCTTTTATCAAAATACATGCACAATAACCTATTCAACTTATACAAAGTTCAATGTTTGTGATAGGGATAACAAAGCACTCTATCAGCTGACATCATCGAGTTCATCCAAATTCTTTGACACGTTATTCATCAGAATCCGCGCTTTACTCTACCTTTGTTTATTTTGTACAGGACCTTTTTAAAGGCTGTTTTAAACGCCGTGTTTATCACGTTGTTGTTCGTGGACAGGGTTGTGTAGCTTTTTTATCATGGATACCTGGACGTTTTTTAGTCTTTAAAAAACTGTTTGTTGTTATTTATATTCGATTGTTCGTTTGATAGCTGATTTCCGAATATAGCAAGTTAAACTTGAGTAGACCAGCATCTTAACTAAACGAAAGAATTTAATCGATAAGTTTCCGAAGGTAGCAAACGAACCTCTGCAGCTTAAGCAAACTCTGGGTGTACTATTAATAGAATATCACTTCATTGGGGTTACCACAAGTTACAGATATTGTAAAAGAAACTTAATCATGGTTGGAATAATGCTCGAAATACAAAACAGACTGAAAGCTTCAAGCTTCGTTAAAAGATTGAGCTCGACGTGTAATAAAATGACCGATATCTAAAGTGTTCTCGTCTGTTAGTTCATCTATTACGTGACAGGTGGCGCCACTTACTTCATAGATCAAGAAGCTTTTGCAATGCATTAAATACGTTCGGTTTCATGACAGCCGTACATATCACTAACAAAGTAAAATATTGTAAGGTAACATTTACAATATTCTCCTTTAGTAGTGATTTGTTTGTATTAAACCTCAATCAGGTCCTGCAAAAAATTGCGTAACTTATTTTCAGTAGGAATTTCATTTTGACAGCTCGACAACTTTCATTGCGATTGATGTTATTGAGTGGACAATTTTCTCAATGAATTAATAATATCCTTCAAATGGTTCAGATTATGATTGGAAGTGTATTACGTACGCAATAATAATGTAGGGTAAACAGGAGCTGTAAGAGATTTAAAAACACGTTTTAACCGTCTCTATAATATGATGTCTTGTGATAATGGAACAAAAGTCGTACACAAGGATCTTGGCAAGTATAGGACAGTGCTACAAATTCATAAATTAATATTTTGTAACTAAATTATTTGTATTATTTTCAAAATTCCAGTTTATCTAGTTGTGGTGTGAATAGGTTATTAAAATGTGTAGTAATTACTGCTACATCAATTTTGCTGTAAGTTGTAGATAAAAAAAAACACTATAACATCTTTTTGTGCACTAGGATTTCTTCTCCGTTCATCTACTTCACCTATTGCTACGATTGACTGCAAACTGGGTTATTATGACGTATTAAAATAATCATGGTTCCATTGTTAGACAAAGATGGAGCTATACAAGATAAATAGCGCTATCATGTATGTTTTCACAACGGTTTAATGATGGTTTTAACGCGTCATCTACTATGACGCGTTAATACCATCATTTAACCGTAAAGCCCTGCTGTGTTTTTCCAGCCATTCATTTTTGAAACGAATAATCCATACTAATATTATAAATGCGAAAGTAACTCTGTCGGTCTGTCTGTCTGTCTGTTACGCTTTCCCGCTTAAACCTCTCAACCGATTTTGATGAAATTTGGCACAGACAATCTTTAGATCCTGAGAAAGAAGCTAACTTTTATCGCGGAAAAATTTGATGTTCCCGAGGGAAATCTAAAAAGCGCGATATAACGGAACTCCACGCGAGCGAGGCCGCGGGCGGAAAGCTAGTACTTAATAAATCCAAATTTAAATCGAAAAAATGTCCAATAATTACTTTCGATACCATTTGACTGAAATAGTGGAAACAAAAGTAAAGTCTTTTTGATTCTTGCTATAAAATGAAAAATATCAAATAAATAATTTACCATAGACACAACCTATATACCAATTATTTATTTAATACATTTAATTCCGCATTATCTACTAAATCAGATCACATTTCTTTCCCGCGCATCGAACCGCAGAAAATAATCGTACAATATAATATAATAAAATGATAATATTTCCGTTCTCTCGCAATGTTATTTATTGCGAATGGATGTGCACAGCACCCACTCAACCTTGTCCTATATGGAGATGTTATGTTCACTTAAGTGGATTCTATCTAGAATCTATCCTTTATTAAGACATTTTGTAAAATAGAACAGAGAATAGAACGGTATATTCTTTCTTTGATTTCTTTATTTCCCTTTTCTCGGTTTTTTTTTAATAATTATAATCTAGAGCTTGACTGCAATCCCGCCTGATGGTAAGCAGTGATGCAATCATTGATGGTAAAGCGCGATAGTTAATTAAACCTATTCACTTAAAAATCTTAGTGAATATGAAGGAAGACGGTAGTTGAGCGAGGTTATGAAATGTTAAACCCAACAACAAGACCAACGATGCTGCGCCATAGGAAGATTGATCTGGAGACGCTCCGAGACCAATCTCCCGTCACAATAACACTTGGCGCATCGTACCCGGTACAAACCGCAACACAAACGTTTAGACTCGTCCTCTGTACGGCTTCACCACACATTATGCCGGAAAACGACGAAACGCTTGGAGGCAAGACTGGTGGGTGGTAACTTCTGCCGGCAGCGGATATTATGGCCTAAAAAAATAAATGTGTGTATTCTATAAGTCCACCACCAACTAGGCCTACCCACTGAGTTACAGCCAACTTAAATGACTAAGCCTCAATGCCAGCACTGGAACCGAGCCCAATGTATCAACGGTCTCAGTTTACAGTGCATAATTTTCACAATGTTCTTGAACAATATAATTATGTTTAGGTGTGACTCTCAAAACAATAAAAGAAGATATCGCGAGGAAACCAGCAAGTCCTAGAGGCATAACTTCGAAGATATATATTCATATATCCATATACCTTCGAGGATATAGACCCATCGCACGGCGAGTTTCCACCCTTTAGTTATTGACACCACTACGATCCGGACGAAGCGCTTCGCCTCCTCTTTTATTGCGCATCATGGGACTGGAACGAGGTGTCTTCAAGGCTAGAGTGAATGGACTCTTAGTAAACTAGCGCGCTTTACTATCAACGATTGCATCACTGCTTACCATCAGGCGGGATTGCGGTCAAGCGCTAGTTTATAATATATATATATATATATTAAAAAAAATGATATCTACCAACCCACAGTCGGCCCGCGTAGATTACGGCCCACTCCCTTTCACTGAGAGTAGCCCTAAGTCCTACAAGTGGGAACATTATGGACTGATTATGTGTATTTAGAGGTTCGCCATAGTTAAAAGGAAGATTTTCCAAAGTATCTTCTGTTCTCTCAAGTTGCGTGCAATTAAGCAGCCCCGTTCACTTTAGAAGATTCATTAATCAAACTGAGTATATGGTCTACCGCAAATACCTAGCCTAAACCTAAACACAGGCACTGGACCTAAGATAAATGAAGCACTATAATTTCTTGTGTTCCCATTACAACATTTTGCAAGTCATTTTATTACACAAGTAGCAATTTCTATTCGTTTTCTTCACATCACTTATTATCTTCGTGACAGGCTGTGGATATATTATGGAAAGCTTCATTGTAATGTAATACATCACTGTGTAACAGCTAGCGATTTATATTGATGCTCAAATAGGGCTTATCCTATTTAAGCGCCATCTCATATATATTACCGTTATATGTATGGAAAGTAGCAATTCTGACAGATTACTTCCTTGGAAGAAGTGCACTAGATACTTAGATTTACAAACAGCGTTGTTTGACAAATTGTTTATTGAAAGTGTTTTAACAATATCTACGTGCATTTTGGTCTTTGAACAAATAATGCCAACTCGTCGTCGTCGAAATTGGTTACGACTAATGTCTAACTGTAATGGTTTATAGGGAAAATAAACCATAACTACTATTAAAATTTATAACTGTTATCGGATGTTAAGTTATAAACCCCGCCTTTACCATAATTTGTTTGGGCTCGGGGCAACGTGTATTTTTCTTACACAATTTCCAATTGGTCGCTCTGTAGTCATCCTATTCATACAAATCATATCACAAGTACTCACCATATTTTTTACATAACCTTCAAATTCAATCGAGTTATCGAGTATCTCATTGATCACATACTTTTACTATTTTTTGTACATAGGCAGGTGTTTTTTTACAACTTTTTTTTTTAATAACAGAACAATTATTAATTAATTGAAAATCATATTTTCGTTGCTAAATATAATCACCCTTGTTTCTTTTCAGCGGCCATCTTGATGGTAGCACCTCTATTTGTAAAGTGGTCTTTGGTAAAATACGGATTCCGTGATACGATCCTGATAATGTCAGGACTAACAATGCACAACTTCATAGCAGTTGCGCTAATACAACCAGTCAAATGGCATATGAAAAGGATCGATTTTCCAGAAGGCAGCAATGGTAACTTTATTACATACTTTACTTCTAGTTATGCCTATACCCCTATATCCCGTGTGGTAACGGGCCCATATCCTCTCGTGGATGTCGTAAGAGACGACTAAGGGAACTCTCACCAGGGAAGCGGGCAGCAACGCTTCTCTTGTGGAATATCAAACTAATGCGTTCCCTAAGCCGCCTGCCAAGCATGGGGATTATGGCAAACCCCCAGAATGCAATGATAGCCTTGGGGAGGCCTTTGTCCAGCAGTGGAACTCTATAGACTAAAGAAGAAGAGGAAGTTATGCCTATATCATCACCTTTCAATAAGATTTGGTTGAATTATTTGGCTTTTTTAAATATAAATTACAAACTAGCGCTTGACCGTTCATGGCAAAGCGCACTAGTTTATTAAGAGCCTATTCACTCTAGCCCTGAAGACACTCAAATTGTAGTCCGACGGAAACACCGCCGCCGGCAAATTGTTCCAGTCCATCGATGTACGCGGTATAAATAAGGAGGCGAAACGCTTCGTCCGGATCGTAGTGGTGTTAACAACGTAAGGGTGAAAACTCGCCGTACGACGGGTCGTCCGATGATGGAACGGAGATGGGGGAATTAAATCATGCAATTCCCTCGCACACTCCCCAAAATGTATCCTATAGAACACCGAAAGGCTGGCTACTCTACGCCTATGCTCTAGGCTTTGCAGACCGTCTCGAGTTAAATCAGGGTCACCAATCAGCCTCTTCGCACGCCTCTCCACTGAATCCAAAGTGGCCTGGTGACACTTAGTAGCACCAGCCCAAATGTGGCTGCAGTACTCTACACACGAACGGACCTGTGCTTTGTACAAGGTTAGAAGCTGCCCTGGTGTGAAGTACTGCCGGACCTTTGCGATAACGCCAAGTTTTCTGGCAGCCACCTTGGCCTTGGACTCAATGAACCGCCCAAAGTTTAGGTTCGAGGAAATCTCAACTCCCAAAAACTGAAGGCGGTCGGTACATTCCAAGGATACATTTCGAGGAGTAGGAGCCAAGGTGAACGGGCTCCTTATGGCGGTGAAAAGACACGCCTGTGTTTTGGCGGCATTGAATGCTACAAGATTGGCATTGCCCTATTCGGAGACTGCCTGTAGTGCAACACTCGTTCGCTCTACTATAGCCTCTCTTTCGGACCGAATTGATTCCCTACTAGCCCGAGCATTACTCATTACTTGAAAAACATGCAGTGGTTTTATTATTTATTTTTATTTGAATAATAAGCTGCAACATACTAGGATTTATTCCTGTATCACGGATGCGTTTACATAAACAGTACATAACCAGCCTATAAAGTTCTCACTCCTGGAACACAGGCCTCTTCTCGACGAGAGGGAGTGTGCCGTAATCTACCGGGCCCAGTGCGGGTTGGTAGATGTCACATGTCTTTGGAGTTTTTGCTTGTATGACATGCTAGTTTCCTCACGATATTTTTCTTAGCAGTGGTGATGGATGAGTTTAGAAACATATAGACTCAGATACACAAACAGCAAAAGAAAGAGAAGATCATCTGCATAAGTCTCGCAACCGGCGACATAAACGAAGAATAAGCAGGTCTTATCGTATCGTATTTATCTATCATTGTAGCAGTTGGCAGTATCTAGAAATGAAATGAAATGAAATCGTTTAATAAGCAAGTAGGATCACTGATCACTTTTACACGTCATGTTTATTTTTTTAACTAGATGAAGCCGGCATTTCCTAACTGACTACCTCTGAGAAGAAATAGCCGAAACAAACTCAGGGATCATCGTCTTTTTTCAAGTCCAGACATTAAAAATGAAAATGTTTACAATAAATTTACCTTTTAGTTACGCATATTGCTTAATAACAATGCTTAACAGAGCGAGCAGCTCAGTCCCAAGCTTTTTTGTCTTCTAAATAATCTGTGATTTTATAATACCCCTTTTTACAAAGTTTGGCCTTTAAATTGTTCTTAAATCGTTTAATGGGTAAGTTTCGAATGTCCATGGGAAGCTTGTTGTAAAAGTGTATACATTGACCCATGAACGAGTTGCCTACTCTGTGGAGACGAGTGTGATGTACAGCAAGATTGTGTTTGTTCCTGGTATTTATATTATGAATATCGCTTATTTTCTAGCTCGCTTCCAATAAGCAATCAATCTGCCTAGCCTTCTCACAACAATGATGGGATCAGCACCTTAATTGCGTAACACTGTTACTATCAATAGGAATCATTCAGAAGCAAGTTGCCAATCCATTGATCCATATGTTCGGAAAGTCTGTTTGCTTAACAACTTAAATAACGCAATGAATATTGTTGAACTGTCAAAATGAAACCTATTGTAACTGATAGTATGTTTCGCAATTACCCTGCTGCTTCTAGTGTAATTGAATGTAACTAAGTACCAGTATTTTACTTTTGGTGTCAGCCTATCTGACTCAGTTACTAGATACTCTTTAGTCAGATTGGCTGCTACGACTTTTCACTACTACCCTAATGAGTTCGTTTCTTATAAACAAAAGAAAAAGTTTAAACTTTGTTACAGAAAAGTTGCTGCATGACAAGAAAATGAATGTTCGGAAAGTCTGTTTGCTTAACAACTTAAATAACGCAATGAATATTGTTGAACTGTCAAAATGAAACCTATTGTAACTGATAGTATGTTTCGCAATTACCCTGCTGCTTCTAGTGTAATTGAATGTAACTAAGTACCAGTATTTTACTTTTGGTGTCAGCCTATCTGACTCAGTTACTCTTTAGTCAGATTGGCGGCTACGACTTTTCACTACTACCGTAATGAGTTCGTTTCTTATAAACAAAAGAAAAAGTTTAAACTTTGTTACAGAAAAGTTGCTGCATGACAAGAAAATGAACGAAGAAGCCGGCGCCGGCGTCGTGCCAATTATCAAACTGACAAACACAGATGGCAATCTTTGCAATCCCAATGAAAAATTGTATTTAGCGTCTGAGGACGATGGGGTCTGTGGAATCAAGTACGTCATAAACATTACTTTAGAAACTTGTTTGTTGGTGTGTAAAATCTCTGATGTTTAGGAGTCCTTAAGAATTTCTTGTTCACAGCGATTTGGGTTCTGGGGATATCTACGAGACGGATTATCCACATGGAATATGCTATAAAAATTTGTTGTTACATAAACTGGGTGGCATCGGCGCGTACACTGTAACAATGATTTCAACACATAATTTTAGACTCCCATGCGTTAAAAAATGTCGTCGTTTATCAACAAACAAAATGCTGTTTCATAAAAAGTAAATTTTCATAATAACATTATTGAGTTTTAAAAGCTGCAAAAAAAATACAGTCGAGTGCGCGTCGATGTGACGCCATTTTGCATTCAAGAAAAAAAAGTGGTTGGTTGGTATAGAAAGACTTAATCCAGAAATGGGTAAAATTAAAAAAGTAGGTGGGTGGACGATACGTGCATTCACCTTTATTATTTAGTTTCAGAAAAATCATCAATTATTTAGTAGATAAATCCTTATGTGAACAATTTTTGATGTCATGCGTATGCGCTGGTCCAGCACTTGCTATGTTTGCGGACACAACGTACTCATCAATTCTACCACAAGCATTGTTCACTGCTGGATGGGTCCAAGTGAGTTGTACTTTTTTTACTCGTGTTGAAACATTGTTATTTCTACAAACACTGACAAATGTAATTATGTTTTTCTTTTTAACTACATCGCCTTATTTCATAAACATTACTTTAAGTTAGCTAGTGATTAGCGACTGTTTAGATATGCTTTTTTGAAGTTTAAAATATCACGTAACTTTAATCATCGTTTAAGAACAAACCCCCATATATCTGCGTACTTAGTCAAAATATTTATTGTAACGCTTTAGTTATTAATTGAAAACAATAGGGATGTATCCTAGGTAAGAAAATAAAAAAAATAATTAGTCCGTCATATAGATGATAAAAAAAATTAATACCCGTATTTTTTATTTTGTCGGAATCACCAAAAAGTACTGAGATATAGCGTATTAAAGTTACGGAGTGGGGGCCAATTACGTGACGCCGTGGTATATTTTGTACCACGCCGTGACGTCATGCGACATTTCAAATCAATATATCTTCCTAAGTATTTGAATGAAATAAAAAATACGTGTTCAATATTTTCTATAAATCTATCTGATGGACATTAAATTATTTTTTAGGATACAATCCAATTGTGAAAAATCATTTTAAATTAATAAACAACTATTATATACATTATTTAGAAATCTAAAACTGTCATGAAAAGTGTACTGGTACATGTCATCAACATGTTCATAATTCTGTCAATGACCTAATCTTCGCTTGAAAACATGTGTCTTTTTTCAGTGCCACGATACACACACTAACATAGCCTAAAATAATCAGGTTTATTGTTTTAAAGCTGGGTATCCACTAGCTTTATGTGTGCATAAAGTTAGTGGATACCCTTTTGGTGTGTGCACCATCCTAGGCACATATATTTTATCGTAGTAACTGTATTTTATGCATAGTCAAAGGAGAAACTGATGTGCGGGCAAAGTTTTTCCGCACACATAATGCATTCCCAGCATACTATATCAGTTTTAATATTTAAAAAAGTTTCCCCATAATTGCAGAATAATTCTTAAACTGGTGGAATTCATTGGCATCTCTAGTTTCAGTTTTTTCGAAGACCTCCGATATCTATTCCTGATGGAATTTGAAACATTTTTAGAGATAAGAGAAAAGAAGAAAAACTATTAAACTGCTTAAAGCAGACAACAAATTTCTTCATGTAAAATTTTCAACTCAATTTGCAAGGATTTGATAGAGTAGACAAAAAAAAGCAATTATAAAGCACAGTCTTCATACTCGTATTCTTTTTCCATATTATTATATCTGAACATAGACGTATATTATAGAATAATTTTACACTATCAATGTCACAAACAAGATGAAATCTGCAGATGTATAACATTACTTGTATGCAAATAGGCAAAGACACTCATACCTACTATGAAAACCAATATTAGATTGTAGTAGCAAGCTATTCTGAAGTGTGTGTAGATAGCTTTAAAGTAATTATTTGCTTGCAGGATAATATCGCATTGACCCAGACCCTGTATGGGTTCGGGGACTTGGCTATGCGAGTGCTGTTTGCAGGTCTAAGTAATTGGCTACACAAGCTGGGCAGTCAAGAGATTTACGTCCTCGGAGTTACTCTCGGTTTAGTGTCAAGACTCGGTAAGTCTTGAACGTTTATAGTATGTAATATGGGGCCAATCATAGAGTAAGTCAGCTGTGTTGACACAGATAAAGCTAGCTTTTTTTTTTTTGCGGACAAATTACACAGATTGAGCTAGCTCCAAAGTAAGTTCGAGACTTGTGTTATGGGATACTAACTCAACGATACTATATATAAAATAAAAAAACATCTCGTCGTTCTTTCGATCGTTTATCTGGCCGGGGATCGAAGCCGGGGCCTCCAAGTCGCAGGCAGGCGTGATGACCGCTGCGCCACGGAGGACGAAGCTTGCATTGATTGCAGTTTAGGGAGATATAATTGCCGTTAAGTTAACTTCAAACCATTTTTTCAACTATAAACATACATATATTGAGATCAGCGTCCAGTACTTTACATGGAGCGACTACCTATTGAACCTCCACAATCCAACTGGGTAAATAACAATACCCCTTGGTAAGACTGGTTGTTAGTTTCGGGCTTCTCACCCTTATCGACATAAATACTTTATAGTAGTCGTATTATATGTATTTGTACGCCTAATTGACAAAATATAGAGGACCTATGTATATAATATGTAAAGGAAACCCTGACCGATCAGTCAAGGTATTGTTAGATATCGGTAATTGATTCTATTATTATCTAGAAAGCCGGGCTAAACTTAAAAAAAAACCCCTAAAAAATAAATATTATTTCGAAAAAGCGAGTTAACTTAATGCATGTGCGGTAGGCAAACGTTAGGCATACATGCGCGGGTGTAGGGGGGCAGGGCACGCGGCACGTGGTCGCATCGCTATTCGCTCCGTCACAAAAGGTGTTGTCACTTTTTTTAAAAGTACCAAATTTTGGGGAAGTTGGAATTAATTCGTGGAAAAAAATATTTCTTAATTCATTAGTATTGTCACTATGATGATTATGTAAAAATTCATATTTTATTTAGTTATGTATATACCTAACATTATTTTATTATCTTTTTGGGTCGGACGGGGTTTTCTTTACATAATTATTGTATAAGTGTTGTAACATCTCACACGTAACTAATAATAAAGAGTTTAATTTTGATAAAAATATGATATTCTTAAACTATTCTTTCTTTCCCAGGTATGCTATGGTCAAAGAGCTTCATAGCTATGATGGTTTATATCTCGTTGGTGGGAGCCTCACACTGTGCTGTCACCATGCTCATTCCTTTTGTGGTAGCTGATGCAGTGCCCCCTCACAAGTTCACAGCTGCTTTAGGCATGCTGATGATGCTATTTGGACTAGTGAACCTAGTTCTAGGACCTGCTATTGGTACGTGATACAGTTCTGTAAAAAATTAGTATTTTTCATCATAGTCATCATCATCTTCGTCCCACTGCTGGGCACAGGCCTCCTCTCATACAGAGAAGGATTGAGCGTAATCACCACGCTAGCTCAATGCGGGTCGCCGATTTCAGACTTTAAGTCCAGGTTTCCACAAGATGTTTTCCTTGACCTTGTAAACAGTCATTGGTGTCCAAGATATACTTAGAAAGTACATATAACTTAGAAAAGTTACATTGGTACTTGCCTGACCTGGAATCGAACCCGCACACTCATACTTGAGAGGCTAGTGAAAAAAAATATATATAACGAACTTGTGTAACACTAATATCATAATTGAATTACATTATTTATATCTTATAAGGCTTAGGGTGTCAAATGTGACAGATATACTTAGTTAATAACATACTTCTTATCTAAAAGTATTTTTTGATAACGGTCTATGATTTTTTCGGAAGAAGAGATTTTAATTGCTAGAACAGCATGATGCATCTAATATTTTAGTAAACTAAATCCATGCTAATTAAGTTGTATATAAGTCGTATATTTTTAGTAAATTTTCCTTAAAATACATATCATGCTTCCTTTGTTTTTAAAACCTACAAAATGTAACAATCTATCCTTAGCATTACTTGGAAAGACAACTCATTCACTTCATATGACTTAGTTACTTATTACTTACTAGCTTTCCGCCCGCGGCTTCGCCCGCGTGGAGTTCGGTTATATCGCGCTTTTTAGATTTCCCTCGGGAACATCAAATTTTTCCGGGGTAGCCTATGTTCTATCTCAGGGTCTAAAGATTGTCTGTGTCAAATTTCATCAAAATCGGTTGAGAGGTTTAGGCGGGAAAGCGTAACAGACAGACAGACAGACAGACAGACAGACAGACAGACAGATAGACAGACAGACAGACAGAGTTACTTTCGCATTTATAATATTAGTATGGATGGTTACAGAATCGCACTAAAGGACACACAAAAAAGATCATGAGTCCTAGATTATATTTAGGATGATCGGCTGTTTATCATCACATTAGTTTTAGAGTTTACTACTTCCTTATAAGATTTATTTATTTATATATTTTTTATTATATACCAAAAACATACATCGAAAAATATAAACAACAAAACATCCATTGGGTGCCCATATTGCTAATGTAATCTCTTACAGGCAACAAAAGAATAGACAGATTCTCCCGAACCACAAATAACACTGTCGTTGGTGCAAATATTATTAATACAATATAGTAAAATAGATACAAAAATACATACATATACAGCGTGGCGCCATAATGGTGACATTAAATTAACACACGAGTAGTGCTAGTGCCCATTAATCATATGACATTTGCTATTTTAAAATAACTCGAAAAAAAAAATTTTTTTTTCAAACAAAATAAATAATATATTATTTATTTTGTTTGAAAAAAAAATTTTTCGAGTTATTAAAATAGCAAAATATGATAGCACTACTCGTGTGTTAATTTAATGTCACCATTATGGCGCCACGCTATAAATAAATATAGTTATAAGGTTTAAATTAATATGAAATATTCAACGATGAAAACCCTTCATCATCATCATCAACCTTTTTATCGTCCCACTGCTGGGCACAGGTCTCCTCTCATACAGAGAAGGATTGAGCGTAATCACCACGCTTGCTCAATGCGGGTTGGCGATTTCAGACTTAAAGTCCAGGTTTCCTCAAGATGTTTTCCTTCACCTTCAGTCATTGGTGTCCAAGATATACTTAGAAAGTACATATAACTTTAGAAAAGTTACATTGCTACTTGCCTGACTTGGAATCGAACCCGCGCCCTCATACTTGAGAGGCTGGTGTTTTAACCACTAGGCCACCACGACTTCCACCCTAACCCTTAAGAAAACCATTGAAACAGTAAAAATATTAGTAAACGCAGTCAAAAACCACATTCCTGTTATGGCGCATATTTTGAAACTCTCGACAAACACAAAATTTATATGGTACTTTTCGTTGGCCTAGAATCATGAATTTTGGTATAAAGCAATGTCAACTAGAACAAATACCTAAAGAAAAAACTTCTTAAAGCCAAATTTAAAGTTACATTATTATTTATTTGTACGGAACCCTCGGAGCGCCAGTCCAAGTCGCTTGATCTGTTTTTATTTATATTATTAAAATAATTAACAAAACCCGTAATTATACTTTAAAATATCATAAAATACACCTTAGCACGGCAATATAGTTTCTATTGTAGTTCTAATAGATTTCCTTTTTCCTTAAAGGTGCAGTCCGCGAGTTATCAGAAAGTTACGGTCCAGTGTTCTACCTCATCGCGTCCTGTTTCGCAATCGTCGTGCTGTTCTGGTCGATAGAGCTATGTTATAAGAAAAACAAACACAAGAGATTGCAGCGGAGGGAATATTTACGACAAAAGAAATCAAATAAATGATTAAAATGTTTAATTTTTTATCATTTTTACATACCACTGTCATCAACCTTCTATCGTCCCACTGCTGGGCACAGGTCTTTTATCATACAGAGCAGGATTGAGCGTAATCACCACGCTTGCTCAATGCGGGTTGGTGATTTCAGACTTTCCAGGTTTCCTCCAGATGTTTTCCTTCACCTTGTAATCAGTCATTGGTGTCCAAGATATACTTGAAAGTACACATAACTGTAGAAAAGTTACATTGGTACTTGCCTGACCTGGAATCGAACCCGCACACTCATACTTGAGAGGTTGCTGTTTTAACCACTAGGGTACCACGACTTCATTTTTCTACACACACATATATAATCAGAGAAAAAAAAACAGAACAGAAAAAGTACAGAGTTAATGCTTATTCCATAAGAAATCTCTTCCAGCAAATAGTTTCTTTGTTATCGTTTTGAATCAAGTGTAGTTCGAAATTAAAAAATGCCTCGTTGGTTTTAAACCTGGGTTTTATATTATAATCCTCGATTTTTAAGTAGTCGAGAGAATTTTAGCTTCAGCGACAAACCTTACAGTATTTATTTGCATCAACCTTCGGGAACGAGTGGTTTTGACGTCTGAGAATCACGATTCGATAATAATATCAAGTTTTTTTTTTTTACTATTCTCGAAAGCATCAATGGTTTTTTTCATTCTCTCTTTATATCACAGATTTTTGAAGTGAAAACTGCTTTAGCAAAATTGAGCACTTTTGTTGTTGGACGGGGGAAAAGCATTGAATTTGCGTTAGCGTGACCGACCCGATACCGTCGTAGATCGTTTTTTGTTTTTTAATTTTTGTGTAGTCTGTGTTTTTTAATCATTTCAGTTTTCACTTCTCTCGGTCAGTCCCACGACTGCTATTTTTTTTAATGCTATAAGCCAGGGTATGAGGAATAGGGAGTAAGGTTCACTCATCCATGATAGAAAAGGCCTCCTTCCTTCCAACCCTTCAATCAGACAGGTATTGAGTCTGGCGGGCACACCAACGGTTGGGAAGTTGTATCTATGCTAATTACTCGGTAAATTCTGCTTGCGAGATGTAGAGGTCGTGTGACGTCAGTATGACGAGTTGATAATTTGTCACGTTTGCAGGTACCGCTACAACCAGTGATAGACTGCGATCCCGCCTGATGGTAAGCAGTGATGCAATCGTTGATGAAAAAGCGCACTGGTTTATTAAAAGCCTATTCACTCTAGCCTTGAAGACACTTAAATTGTTTTAAAATTAGTTGTATGTTTGCAAAAATTTAACATAGTAGCGGCAAATAATTAAAGTGTCTAATAGGTAAGCTTCATATAAACATCTCTAATACCCTTTACGTAATTTATTATAAAAGTGTTTTAGTGTAAAATATCGATTTTCATATATTTATAACGCTAGCACATTGAACTACTTACAATCTGTTAAATTTCTTTAATAGATTTTTAACTTTATCGCTGAAGCCTTAGATTCAACGCTAAATGAAAAAAAAATGATACTCACTATTACGCGTTACACTCTTAATTGCGCTGAAATTTATAAGGTGTTTCTTTTTACGCATATAAAAATATATATAATTGCTTCTTATGAACATAATATGTAGAATGAAATCATGTTCAGATTCTGATTCAATTCTGTACTTTTTTTACTCCATTAGCTACATATAGTGATCTCGATAGATTAATCCCAATTTTGTATCCCAAAATACATATTATATATTATCGGGCTTCTTTATTGCATCGCATTATGGCATTGACTGCCCCGTGGCCCTGGTGCACAGGAAAGTGAAGGAATACGGGTGGTGTTTAGTCAGTAAAAGTCGCATACGCCCCGCTCCGTCCGTCCCGCTCTAGGTGGAGCTGAAGGGCGTATGCGTCGTTTGATCCTACGATCAAAATCCCATGATTTCCCATCATCCTAATAAAGGCATGAATTGCCACCGCGGTGACTAGTGACTAACAGCAGCATGTAAAAAATGGTATCTGTTGTCTGACAAATGAACAAGTTATTCAGATTAGGAGATAAATATTTTGTTTGCATCGCGCAATGTTCTCAACACCCTATATCATCAAATGTCAATTGTAGGTGTGACTGGCATTTCTTTAGCAAAATTATTTCGTCATATAGTATAACTATTTATTAACAGTTTAAATATAATGCTGGCAGTAGATAAGGTAAGCAAATATATGAATCTTAATAAAATCAGTGGCAGATAACATCGCTAGTTTTTTGTATTCTGTGAATGGCATCAATATGGTGGGTGAAGAGAAAAAGAGTTCTAAGTTGATGGATAAGAAGTACATGTTAGTGGCACCTGATGGAGGATGGGGCTACTTAATAGCCATCTCTGCTATCATCAGTTTTGTGAGTAAAGTGCTTTTTGCAGTAGATCAGTAAAACTGGTTCACAATTTAGCTTGTGGAGAAAACATACCTACAAAAGGATGACCAAAATAGAATAGGATTTTAAAAGTATTACCTAAGGGCAATTCTATAGGGCCTGCGGGCGGTGAGTAGTGGGCAGCTCACCGCCCGATAAGGACCAGGCCCGAGTCGATGGCGCGTTGTGTTTCACGCGCGCCTCAAAGAGATGTGAGCACATCGTGACGGTGTCCACGAAAACCGATGCCTCTAGAGTCAGGATTGTGGGTTGGTTAAAAAAGAAACCGTGACCCTGGCCGTCGCACAGGCAAGTGAAGAAGCACGGGTGGGTTTTAGTCAGTAAAAGTCTGACACGCCCTTCCACTCCGCCCAGAGCAGAAGAAGTCATTTGATGATTTCTCATCCCTCCAAAAAAAAAAAACAAAAAGCCGGCCCTAGCCCAAAATTCTGACAACCAGTCTATCTAGGTGTATTGTATTACCCAGCAACTGGATTGTGGAGGTCAGATAGGTAGTCACTCCATGTAAAATACTGGTATTCAGGTGCATTTCTTTAGACTAGAAGTAGGAAGTATTTTGCGTTATGTCAGTATGACGCGTTACTCGTGTGTGACGCTGTAGAAACCCCTTCAAAAGTTTTCAGTAATACAGCTTATACATAATCACTTGATAAAATGGATGATTTTAATCCCTATATTCCTACGCGATCGACACTTTCATTGGTAAAACTGTGGGCTACGCCTCACACGGCTGGTATACGAAAGCTGTAGATAAGCTCCTTACAATTTACTGTAAGGAGTTTATCTACTGCTTTCGTGTAGTAGATAAACTCCTTACAGTAGACTGTAAGGAGTTTATTTACCGCTTACGTGTACACGAAAGCAGTAGATAAACTCCTTACAGTCTACTGTAAGCATGGAGCAATTTGCTCCATGACTGTAAGGAGTTTATCTACTGCTTTCGTGTAGGTACCTATTAGCCGTTGACCTTGCAAGGAACAAATCAATAAATTTTAATAAATATGAAAATTGCACTTAAATTATGCGAATGACGAATATTTTTCATTTTTCCTATAATTCTAAAAGAGTGTAAAGCAAGTACCCTATACAGAAACCCGAGTAGGCTAAAGTCAGTTTAGCAGGATTGCCATCTGTTACTAAACTGCGAACTACACTAAACTTGCTTCGCACAGTTTATATGCCATACCTTAGTTTATATGGAAATCAGGTAACTAAATCATGCAGTTCCCCCGCACACTCACTAAAATGCATCCTATAGAACACCGAAAGGCTGGCTACTCTACGCCTGTGCTCTAGGCTTCGGAGACCGTTTTGAGTTAAATCTGGGCAGCCAATCAGCCTCTTCGCACGCCTCTTCACTGAATCCAAAGTGGCCAGGTGACACTTAGTAGTACCAGCCCAAATTTGGCTGCACTACTCTACATACGAACGGGCCTGTGCTTTGTACAACATCAGAAGCTGCCTTGGTGTGAAGTACTGCCAGTTCTTGGCGATAACGCCAAGTTTCTTGGCAACCACCTTGGCCTTGGATCCAATTAATCACCCAAAGTTTAGGTTCGAGGACTTCTCAACTCCCAAAAGCTGAAGGGGGTTGGTACACTCCTAGGATACATTCCAAAAAGTGGGAGCGAAGGTGAACGGGCTCCTTTTGGCAGTGAAAAGATACGCCTGTGTTTTGACGGCATTGAATGCTACAGGATTGGCATTGCCCTATTCGGAGACTGCCTGTAGTGCAACATTCGTACGCTCTACCATTGCCTCTCTTTCGGACTGAATTGATTCCCTACTAGCCCGATCATCCGGCAGGTATTTCTCTACAACTGTGCTGTCATCTGCATACCCATAGATACCGGGCATCGGCAGATGTTTTTGTAAGACGCTAATTACTTAAAAACCTTTAAGCATACATTCTCTGATATGAGTGAAAACCGCATCAAAATCCTTTGCTTAAAGCGACGCGACGTCAATTAATCATATGACTGTATAAAATAGAAATATATGTATGCATATGTTACACAAGTACATTCACTTTAAATTAAACAGTAGTTTTTTGAAAGAATGTTTTATAATTAATCATTTTACTGTATTTTTTCCAGTCGACCACAACGGCGTTTGCCGGGACCTTCGGCATGATATATGATGACTTTATTAATAAGGTATCCATGAGTTCTGCAGGTGTCACGCTACTCTCGGGAATATTCTGCGTTTCTCTCGCATTAGCAGGTATATACTGACTGCTTATTACACAGACCCAGTGAAAAATTCTGGCTAGGTGAACAGTACACGATATCTGGTAAGAAATGGGCACTAACTGGGGTAGGTAATTCTGGGCAATAGTGAGCTCTTTCATGAATCAATAGTGACGTTCTTTTTCATGTTCAGTTTAGATGCTGTTTGTCAACTAATAATACCTACATAATACTATAATCGAATAATAAAACTGAAAAGCTTATTTGAACGGGCTAATTGTTGAACTATGTACCAAATTTCAATTCTTTTTTCTGCTTTTGATAGCCCAATTTTTGAGAAGCAGTGTGAATATAAAAAGTCAGTAAGAATACTAAACGAAAACGAACTCATACAAAGAACAAGCGATCTGTGGAAGTGATCTGGAATACAATACCTATATTTCGCGCTTATGTCCAGATATTATGCAGATTTCCAAATGTATTGTATTAAAAAAAAATGTGCTATATAAAATCATTAAGTTTAAATACATTAACTTAATAATATATTAATTACACATAACATTTATTTAAAATCAATAAATCCTGTACCATAACTGATTTCAGGGTTCTTCACGTCAGCTTTGCTGTCAATAATGTCGGTCCGATGGCTTGCTTTCACGTCTTCCGTCATATTCGCCTTCGGAGCCCTTGGCACGGTCATCATGACTTCTACTTCCATGTTCTTCCTAACAGCTGGAATTTGTCAAGTAAATGAAGTGACAATGTTTTGTAATGCAGTTATATTAGTATTAAGTTATCGACCAGCCAGCGAGAGGCCAAAATTTTAACAACGTAAATAGTAAACTCCTTTTAAAATATTATGTTTTTATGTTCTAGGGTGTTGGCTTAGGGATAATGTACAACTTATCGTGCACAATAATGAACGATTACTTCATCGAGAAAAGAGTATTGATAATGAGCTTCGTGCAAACCGCGACGGGTGAGTTAAAGTAACAGTACCACTTCAGAATGATTACGTAAAGTCAGCAACCGAAGTCGCTTAACACTTTAGTTTTCAATTGTTAATAAGTGAGCAAAATATTTTACCAAAATCGAAACCGAAGTAACATTTAATTAAAAAAACAGGACTCTGATTCTATCTCCCTTATCTTTATATCAATATACATCTCTTATCATTATACCGCAAACGCGATGCCTTGCACTGCAATTCTTAAATCTATAATATCTTCGAAAATATTTATTTAAATTATATGCTGTAAAGGGCGATATAAGAAATCAAAAATGTAATTGGATAAAAATTAATGCTGTATTGGTTAAAATCGCTTCGAGAATTAGCAAATATCGTAAAAAATAAATTAATAAATAAAAAAAATGTTGCTGTGGGATATCTATCAGAGATAGACATATACCATCGCAGACTTTTCTGTAGACCTTTTCAATGTGTATAATATTTAAAATCCGTTTTAAAGATTTAATCATACATAGGGACATAGGGAAAGAGAAAGCGACTTTGTTTTATACTATCCAGTGATGTCAAAACGTTCATTATTGAATAATTTCGTGCTAGTCAAATTTTGTTGGTGACTATACAAAAAGTAGGCTTATCTTCAGCAGGGGTAAAGCTAGGCCCCCACTGATATTTATTCTACGATAAGGTCTGTCTGTTTCTGTAGGGGTTATATTGTGTATCAGAATGGTATGGTACTGTGCAATAAACATGAATTTGTAAAAAAAAACTTAGTTTTGTTTCTCATCGAAGCTAGCCAGTTAGCCATGCTAGTTACTCCATGAAATTAATCCATCCTATTGGTGCATAAAATCATACACATCCATCGCTAAGAAGCTTAGTGCATCTCACCTTCACGACATTGTTATAACTGTTGATGTAAGAATAAATATTATTACAGGAGTCAATGCTATGGTTGCTCCAATATTCGTACAATGGTCGTTAGAACAATATGGATCAAAAGGAACCCTATTACTTATAGGAGGCATTTCGTTGCACAATTTCATTGCTGTGTTACTGATGCAACCAGTCAAATGGCATATGAAGAAAATTGAAGTATCTGAGACCACTGAACTTAGTAAGTATTTACAAACATGCAACTTGCATGACCATTTTCCATGACTGATTTTCCTAGCCAAGGAAACGTACTGTACCTTGTACATTTACCCTGTCATAAACAAAAGCGAACCTTATTACTATCAGCAACAAGTTGAGAATATACATAGAATATTCTGGGCTGCCTATACAAAACTCTGTAATACTGCTCAATCAGGGGATTGCCACTGCTCAGGTTTAGCGTTGCTAAATTCAGTGAGACTGCTTCGACATTTGACCTATGTAAACAAATAAAATGCAGTTCAGCATGTAGTTTCATAGACGAGGCTCCTGTCTTAGCAAGTCAACATTATAGGCTGCATGATGAATAATGCTTATACAGATGAAGTGAAAACTGCGTGAGACGCCCCCACTAGATGGACGGATGACCTAATCAGCTGAGTCAGGCATGATGTGAAAGGCATAGGACACCTGTCCAGTGAAGGACTGCAATTAATTAAGGTCATCATAGCACACTTAGCCGACTCTGTTTCAACACCGCTCCCACCCAACAGCGCCCTAAACTAAGACGACTGCTTGCAATCCACGCGGTGACAGCTATCAGGCACCCAGCTGTCCACCCGTCGACCGCTCTAGCTTTTCGCGATGACACAGTTCGCGATGGTTTCTATTGAAGCAACTCGCCTTTTTTACAATGTCCCGATTCACAACGCGCGAACTAGCAATTATTTCACTTGAGGATGAAGAGAGAAGCGCAAGAAGTAATAGAAGAAGGGTTTGGGTCGACCGGCGCGGGCGCCGGTGCGGCGACTGCTAGCAGTGTGCGCACGGACCGCGCTGTGCCCACCGCTCAGCTACAACGAGGGGCCAGCGGCACGTCAACTACCAACAAGTCTGACGGCAGCGGTAAGCTCGCTGACAGCGAGCTGTCTGCGTCAACGAGCTGTCTGCTATAAATATATCTAAAGTGCAATATTTAAAGCCCATATTTGAATTATATTCTTTTTGGCTGGTGGGGGCAGAGTCGTTTAACTGTGCTATGACCTTTATGCTTATCTAGTAACTAACGCTGGATAGGTGATAAGTAGTAGCTTAAGCTTTACTATATGGCGGCACACGATCAAAATACTGGATCATTATTCCTAAAAATCATTCTAGAGTGCGGGCAAGCGTGTAGTGCGTGTTTCAATTTCAAGACAATATTGTCTTGGAAGTTAAAGATAAAATAGTTGTGTTAAAGGCTGGTAGGGATATCTCTGCCTTGATTTGTAATCAAATTCGGTATAATCATGACGAATATTTACTTTGGAAAACACGGAACACATCTCATTTTCTAGACGCTTGATATAAATGTCGACTGTTGAGAGCGTCAAACTTGTATATATTGAATGTACATAAACTATTATCTCATTATGTTGCAGAACTTCTGCTTGAAGTAAACAATGATGTCAAAAAATTGGATACACCAGTACTAACAGAAGGGAATCTGACAAAAGAAGATATTGCGAAAGCCTTGGACTTACCTGAAAATTCCGAAAAGAAGAGCGGTTTCAGGTACCTACTTATTGTAATGCATTTTCTTTTAAGGTATTTCTAGGATTTTTCCATAAAATGTCCTTGAACAACAATAAGAACTCACGGTTAACCATCTAAATTGGTATCACTATCATATATTCTTTGCATTACAGAAAAATTCTGGAATCGTTTATAGATACGTCATTACTCAAGACGTTCCTATTCTCTTGTGCAGCCCTTGGACCTGCCATATGCGGTGCAGCTGATAATTTATACATGGTTATGGCGCCACAGTACTTATATTCTATGGCATGGAGTCAGGTCAGTTCTATTTTGCACTTTTTAATGTAGGTTAAACAACAGCTATTTGAAACATGATGTAAATGTTTATTTTAATGTCTACTTAGGATCAGGTAGACGTCCTGCTAGATTTCCAACAAAACATATAAAAAAATCCAAATTTAAATAGACTTATACACTACAAAGTTGAAGGTAGTCCGTAGTTGGGTAGTTAGAATGAGTTTATTCCAAAAGCAAACTTATTTATTAATTGTAAAAAGTTTTCAATGTTCTTTTTTTAAATGTGACAGGCAACCTCTTGATGTAAAGTACTGGTATCCAGTTGTATCCGTTCTGACTGGACACTGAACCAAAAAAAAAAAAAAAAAAATCAAAATCCGTTCTATCACACAAACAAAAATCGAATTGAAACATCCTCCTTTTTTGAAAACAAAAACGAAGATGACTTTCAAACACTGCAATATTTTTGAACGACCTATCCAACAATAATGGTACGAACCAAGTTAATATACACACATCAAAAGTGTCTAGGGATCAACATATATTTTTGCAATAACTTTTCTCCTGATTGATATTAATTAAAATTTTCTTTAAGGATTCATCAAATAAAGTGTTTTCGTTTGTCACAGTAACGATAAACCAAGTCACCTTTGCATTAATAAAGAAATTTGCCATTTTCCTAATAAAGGGATATTTGACATTTGAACCACTAACACAAAAGTTCGAAAAAAAGACTGAAATAACAGTTTTCTCTAAAATTTTATTGGGTAACTTAAACAATTAATAATCCGTGTTTCTACCGCGAACACTAACAACACAAGAACATCGGTTTGGCATACTCAAAATGAGTTCATCCAAATCACGCTGTGGAATGGCCGCCCATGTTCGTTGCAACAACAAAAAAAGGTCTTCTTGCGACTGGATACCCTCCATATTCGGCAGAGCTCTTCTCTGTAGCATATCCCATGCATGCTCAATCGGGTTCAAGTCTGGCGACTGAGCAGGCCAGGGCAGGACATTGATGTTAGCTGCGGCGAGAGTCTGTCTTACAACTCTTGCGGTGTGCGGTCGTGCATTATCATGCATTAACTGAAATAAGGGACCGATTTGCACTTGTAGAGGAACGATGACGTCTGATACAATCGTTTCAGCATAAATTTGAGCGTTGAGGTTGCCTCTGATCCAAATCAACTCAGTTCTTCCGCCGATCCAAATACCCGCCCATACCATGATGGTTCCACCACTATAAGGATGGACTTCCTGGCAGGATTTTAATCGCTGTTGGCGTCCAGGGGTTCTCCAGTGTCGTATACGTCTTGTATCCGGTCTCATACCAAAACGAGACTCATCAGAAAAGCACACGAAACGCCATTGTTCTTCTGCCCAATTTCTGTGTTCAAGAGCCCATTGATATCGAATCCTACGATTGTGCATTGCTATAGGTGGTACCCGTAGCGGTCTTCGGGAATGAAGGTTCACTTCATGCAAGCGGTTTCTGACTGTTTGGTCGCTAATTAAGTTCCCTGAAGAGTGATGAAGCCTCACGGCTAACATCATGGCGGTTATTGTTGGAGCTCTTCGAGTTAAGATTTGAATGTATCGGTCTTGTCTCCGTGTGGTGCAGCGATACCGTCCTCCATGGCGCTCAGCCACGGTACCAGTGCTTCGGTAACGTGTCCAAAGTCGACTGATAACACTCTGACTTGTATTCAGAGCTAAAGCCACAGTACGTTGCCGGGAACCAGCTTCTATCATTCCCACGGCTCTGAGCATTTCTTCCCTGCTTAAATGACGTCGCCGCTCCATAATAACGTTGGTTTTAATCAGTAGTAGGGAAACAGTAGCACTAATAATGTCTTCAATGCGTTGTATGTTTTTATAGGGAAAATATTGACAGCTGATTTTCATCTTTTACTCGAATTTGATTCACAGTTCCTGATTCAAATTATGAAATGCACCAAAAAGGATCCATATAAATTTATAAAATCATAAATTTATTACAAAGCCACATCTCAATCTCAAGAAATCCGCATAAAAATGCTTGATCCCTAGACACTTTTGATGTGTGTAGTAATGACCAAATTAGAAGATTACTCAACATTCCCTAGTGTAATCTTACATAGTAAAGACATTGTTAAAGAAACAATCACTTATTTTTAGGAAAACGTAGCAATGGCTATAACTTTATATGGATTTGGGGACCTGTCCATGAGGGTCATATTCACAATAGTCTCCAAATGGATGTTCAAACTGGGAGTCCAGCAGATCTACATAGTTGGAGTGCTGATAGCGGTCCTGTCAAGACTGGGTATATATAATCTCTGTTTCATTGAACTGATTGCTTGTGGCTTCTAAGCTGTAGATGGAGAACATCGGAAACTTGAAATTACAAAACAAATCAAATCAAATAAAAATCGTTTATTGCAATCCATAATGTACACTTATAGGTGGTAAATATAATAATTCGTCGTTCGAGTTCGTCACAAAATTTCCTGACTTTGGCATTTCAGGCATGGTTAGACCCACATTATCCTACTAATATTATAAATGCTAGTTTGTGAGGATGGATCGATGGATATTTGTTACTCTTTCACGTAAAAAACTACTCAACAGATTTGAATGAAATTTGGCATGCAGGTGGTTTATAACACGGAGTAACATGTAGCATACTTTTTATCACGATATTTTCACTGGATTGAAACTTACGCGGTTGAAACCGCGGGGCCCAGCTATTTTTTTTTTTAATAATTATAAGGTAGTGCTTGACCGGAATCCCGCCTGATGGTAAGCAGTGATGCAGTAGTCGATAGTAAAGCGCGCTGCTACGATTGCGGTTGCTTGGAAGCGATTGCATTGGCGATAAGGTCGCCCATTGTATGTTTTAAATATATTTTGTTCGATGTATATTTTTTGTACAATAAAGAATATATAAATAAATTATAAAAAAGAGCCTATTTCCTTAATGATAATGAAATGTATGATTATAAATTTCAGGTATGCTGTTGTCAGGTAGTATTATAGCAACAAAGGTGTACTTCACATTGATGGGAGCGGCCCATTGTTCCATCGCAGTCCTCACTCCTATAGTCATCTCGGATGCTGTGCCTCCTGAGAAGTTTACTTCAGCTATGGGCATCAATCTTCTTTTTACTGGAATATTTAGCATTGTCACTGGACCTGCTGTTGGTATGTATTTGTCTTATTTATGTACACCGTGGAGTTTTAGGCATCTTCCATACTTCATCTATCCAACGACTAATATATGTAGATTGGTTAAAAAACCACACTTTTAAATAACGAAAATATCATGCATTACTTATTTTATTATTTATGTACATATGTACATACAATAAAATACACAACGATATGACAAAATTAAGATCTGAGTACAAAGGTAGGATCTTTTTCCAGCAGACCTTTTAGATGAGAAGTAAAACAAAAATGTAGACAATAATGGGTAAGAACAAGGAGAATAAAAAATGAATGTGTTAAATCTAAAAGTAATATACAATATAAGTAATGTATAATCCAAATAAAACATATCAAATTATTATGACACTTGAACCACGAGTTGCAAGAGATGTTCCAAGGGCATACGAAATGGAGCGGCGACTTCTTTACCAGAGTTCATTGACCTTAGCTCAAACATTAATAAATATTAATACATTTCTTTTTGCTAAAATCAAAATCAAAAGTCATTTATTCAAATTAGGTTGAGAATCAGCACTTTTTGAACGTCAATATTACATAAGACAGTCCCCCAAAACGACCACCCATCGACACTTCATAGTGCTTTCACTGGGAAGAAGAAGTGGCGGAACAAACTCCCCAGCAGCACAGCTGTCTATTCATTTAAAAAAACACATGACTTTTACAATGCTATGTATAGTAATGAACACAAGAAAATACAACAACAATGAAATTATTTACCATATGCCAGCTAGCCACGCCAAAAAACCAGCAAAGCAAAACAAAAAAAGAATATTAAAATGGAAATGTAGGTAAAAAAGTAAAAACTTATTACCTAAATAAAAGCTCCAGGTATAAAGGGTGTCATGTCCTTTATACCTGGAGCTTTTAGTGGAGCTCACATATTTATGCGCTGTAAAAAAGTAATAAATTATATGAACTCATATAATGTTTAGTATTTCTTGAATAGGTGAAGTGGGCTGTTTTTGTAAGACGATTAAAAGTCCACGAACTATAGTTTGCTTACTTTTTTTAGTCATTTGTGTTTCTTAACCTAAGTTTAACATTTCAGCTGTCTCTCTGACCTTCTCCTACTGACAGTTCGTTAACATTACAGCTTCAATCGTCAAACTTTTTTCGCCCCACGGCTGGGCACAGGTCTCATACAGAGAAGGACGGCATTATAGCTTAATCGTGTTTTAATAAAATCCTTTTTGGTTAACTATAACTTACATGATAATAATTCTGGACAATGTTAATAATTAGCACTTGTTACAAAGAGGACGTGGCTACCTATCGACTATGTTCACTAAAGAAACTTATACGATGTAAATATGTGATATTTTTGTATTTTTTTTTCAGGCGCTATACGAGATTTCACGCAGACCTACTCAAATGCGTTCTACACTCTGATATCGTTTTACACAATAGTAGCTGTGCTGTGGCCGATAGAACTCATTATAAAGAGCAACAAACGACGAAGAAAATAACAAAGCCAAATTTAAATCTAGTCACTCAAATATAAGAATCTAAATGAATGATGTTGTTTTATTTTAAAAACTTTTTTTAACCGGGTGAACTGTTTTGAAAGAAATAAAGAAAAATACTTATTGTGACTTACAGGAAAATCTTAAAACTAAACTAAATAGACATAATTAAATATAAAAGCAAGTTGTACATAAAAAAGTAACAATAATGAGAAAGTCCCTTATGAAGCCAAAAGGCTCCTATGTTACCAAAGTGCTTCGACATTTAAGAGTAAATGACGGAGCGCTGGTATTCTGACAGGACCTAGTGTGATGTTACGGGCAAAAGAGTAATATGATTTTTTATTATTTTGTGAGTGACGGTCCTATGGTTCACGCAGGTGTCCGATGCGGGGACGTATTGTAGGTTTGTTACAAGGGTGCGGGTGTTGGTAGAATTTAAAAGTGAAATTTTTATTACATCGCCTCAAACTTATCGGTCTGTGTGTTGCATTTCGCATGATGGTCGGCCGCGGTGTAGGGATAAAGTGAAAGGCGTTAGTCAGAGCAGCAAAGGCTAATATCGACGCCTATAGTTCGCAGCAGCTGACCGTAGTATAAAAGTTAACTTTTACCGTGATTTTATAACACAATCCTTTTTTTTTTTGAGAAGAAATTATAAAACGGTATTTTATATTACCTTTTTTTTAAATAACGTTTTCTCGCACCAGGAGTTGTACTAAACACACAAAAAGCTATACTGGGAACAACTAACTGAAGGCCATACAGATATTTGTTCCGTGAGGAAAACTCACCCGCACCTACGCAGATTGCCTACTGCGTCAACAGTGTCATCAAATTCATTTCAAAGAGTATTAACCTTTCATTTATAACAGTCATGTTTTCTCCAAATTTATCATTTGAGATAAAATCAATATATATATATTCTAACTAGCTTTCCACCCGCGGCTTCGCTCGCATGGAGATCAGTTATATCGCACACAATGTTTAATTTATTGTCGTATTGTCAGCACCACTCTGTATATATGTACATAATACATATGTACCTATATAGTGGTCAGTGGCAGTGTATAGATAACATTTTAGAATTGCCATTATATGTAAAACTCATGGGGCCTTACACTGCCATTACAATAGTGTCAATATGGTCGATCAGTGATCTTTTAATGATTGATTTTGACAAGTTTATCGTAATCTACTAACAAAATAGCATCATTGTGATTTTCCAATGGTTAGTCACTGACGCTTTACTCCATATTAATAAATGTTCAAACTGAGTTGTAGTTTTTAGAAAATCATTTCTACTAACGGGTTTTATAATAATGGTAATATAGCAAGGTCAATGTATCACCTTTCCATTATGAGACGTTTGACCGATAATGGTTCGTACTTTATAAATACAGCAGATTACGAACTTTTAGCACAATGACAATGGTATAATGTTGGCATGTCAAATTTATAAAAATAGCAGATTACATTTTGTAGAGAAATCATCTGCAGGCTTTTTTTTTGTTGGGATAGGAAATCATCAAATGACTTCTACCGCTCTGGGCGGAGCGGAAGAGCAAGTCAGACTTTTACTGACTAAAACCCACCCGTATTTTTTCACTTGCCTGTGCGACGGCCTGGGCTACGGTTTTTTTTAACCAACCCGCAACCCTGACCGAGCTGGCATCCGTCTACCAAGTCACGATCTGCAGGCTTCCATCTCAAATCTTTGACAAGAGTTTTGGCGGGAAAGTCAACCTGAGTGTCACGCTCATTCTTCATTACACTTTTAAAATCATTTATAGTGTTTTTTACTAAATAAAAGTGCGTGATTTATGTAGTAAAAAGTACATTCAGTAAATAATTCATAAGGAACAGTGAAATATCGCAGCATAGTGGCCACACCATGACTTTGCCTCAAACCTCCCTCCTAAGACGGTTCACGCGGCCGTCTTTTTCGACATGAACAATTGATTATAGACTTTGGCTAAATACACAAACCGTGCGAAGCCATAAAAGAAAGAAAGGAAGAAATCTTTGACAACGTAACAATTACAATATGTTGTGCGGTACGGAGGGCGTCATTTGTTTTATTACGTTTGTAGTGTCTGTATCTTAAACTGGGTTAGTAAAATAATGATAAATTAAGTTTTTGATAACCGTTTATATGAAAGAAGTTTTTATGTTGATTAGATTAACTGTCAGTCATAATTACGCGTCCACTTTTCATTTGTCTGTAGTATTATACAGTGAGATTGTTTTTACGCATTACCTTACTTACTTTACTTTCTACTTATTTTACTTTACTTATGTATCCTACGCGATACCTTTTTGTCTTTTTTATTTTACCAATCAACTAATGCATTGTGGTCGAAATTTCTACAGAGGCCTTGAACCTTACTTATTGGGTTTGATCAACCAGTATTAATAAAGTGCTCAGTGATTTGATCAAACGGTATGTATTAAACGATGATTTCTCTCTGTTTCTCGGTTTTGACTTAAAGATATTTTTTTATAAAGTTGTTGAAGATTAGAGATACTATACGAGAGCCACTTAATGGGTGTTCTTATGTTACATAGCTTCTAAATATAGTTTATATTTAAATAAATATTATATTATAGTAGTACACAAAGAGTACAAGGTGCAAAGTACGAGTGGGGTATACAAAGAGTGGCTAAATAATAGGGATGTTTCCTGGGTAAAAAAAATGATTCTATTTAGTCCGTCATTCAGATTATAGAAAAATATTGGATACGTATATTTTGTTTTATCAAATCAATAAAAATTGCCAAATATAAAAGGCATCAAAGAACACGAGTGGTGACTGGTGACGTCACTGCTCGCTAAAAAGTGTAGCGTGCAGTGACGTCACACGAGTTTTCAACGCGCTGTGTCGTCTTCATTTTTTGTTTATATGAAAAAAGAAAAAATAAGTGTCTAGTATTTTTTGGAAATCTGGCAGACGGACTAATGAGTTTTTTTAGTCAAATACCCTATTACAGCCGAGCAGGCCAGGTCAGGTTAAGCTAAGCTAGCTGCCGTGGGTCTCTCGATGGGTGTTGGTTCTAATAGTTGGTTAATATTAGTTGAGATAAAGCAAGGCTGATGATTAATTTGCCTTCTGCACAATTTTCACAACACGCTGTGAAAATGTCAACGTCAACTGTGGGTGTGACTGTTACATCCATAGTAAACCAGTGCGAGTCGTAATCGCGCACGGAGGGTTCCTTATCATCCCGAGTCGACGGCGCGTTTGTTTTGCGCGTGCCTCAAAGAGATGTCAGGGCGGGGTCCACGACCGATGCCTTCTGGTTCAGGGTTGCGGGTTGGTTAAAAAAGAAATCGTTGCCCTGGCTTACAGGCAAGTGAAGGAACACGGGTGGGTATTGACCCGTCTGACAAGTCAAAAGAGTCAAAGTCTGACACGCCCTTCCGCTCCACGCAGAGCAGAAGAGGCCATTTGATGATTTCCCATCTCGGACAAGAAAGGGTTCCTTATCATCAAATATAAAAGTGAGTCTGTTTGTTCCGCTTTCGGATAGGAGACATTCTGAAAAGTAGGAGCCAAGGTGAACGGGCTTCTTTTAGTGGTGAAAAGATACGCCTGTGTTTTGACGGCATTGATTGCTACAAGGTTGGCTTTGATCCATTCACACACATCATTGATTCCTTAGTAGCCCGAGCTTCCGACAGGCAACTCTCCACAACTGTGCTGTCATCTGCATACCCATAGATACCGGGCATCAGCAGATCGTTAATATGCAGCAGGAACAGATTTGCAGAGAGAACAGACCCGACCATTCAGTCAGGAAGTACTTTACCTAACCAGTCAGGCCAGCGGTAAAGCCGTACTCTGGAAGCTTACTCAAAAGGCCAGCGTGCCATACCCGGTCAAAGGCCTTCGAGACATCAAGGGAGTCGCCAATCGCTACCCCATTTTTCTCGAGGGTCTCGCCCCACAAGTGAGTAGCATACACTAGTAGGTCCCCAGTAGACCGATTGTGGCGAAACCCGTACTGTCGGTCACTGAGGAGATCGTTGCCTTCCAGGTAAGCCAAGAGGTGTGAGTTCAATACACGAACCACACTTAAATATTTTCCTATGTGTAGTATTTGTTGTTTTTGATTGTCTAGCTGTTCCACATTACAACAAATTGGTGATAGACAGACAGACAAAGTCTTAGTAGTAAGGTCTCGTTCTTACCCCATCGGATTACAGAACCCTAAAAATTATCTCTGCAAAGAACAAAACCCGTTTTTTACAAGAATAAATAACATGCTTGCGCTAGATAAAGTAAGTAAATATATGAATCTTAATAAAACCAGTGGCAAACAACGCGGGTAGTTTGTTGTTTTTCGTGAATGGCATCAATATGGTGGGAGAAGAGAGAGAGAGTTCAAAGATGACGGAGAAGAAGTATGAGTTAGTGGCACCTGATGGAGGATGGGGCTACTTAATAGCTATCTCTGCTATTATCAGTTTTGTGAGTAAAGTTTATAAGTAATCCTAGAGTTTCACCATTTAACGCGCGGAAAGTGGTTTACATAAATATTTTCGACGTTTATGAGAAAATAAATCTACAGATGGGTACTTATACCATCATGATAGCAATATGATGTTTAACAAAGTTTTTTAAAGACTAGCGGTGTTTCCGTAAACCGTTCGTATTAAAATCTCAGGCTGTAACTGCCAAAAACCTCTAATATACGTACAGTGTTAAGGGCGTTTATACATTGATGCTGACACCGGGACTTCACCGAAAAACGAAATTTTTCGGACCGACTCTCAGGTTCCATCACATAACTGCGCGGCCATGTAACTGGCCCGGTAAGGATCAGGCCGGGTCGACGGCTCATTGTGTTTCACGAGCGCCTCAAAGAGATGTCAGCAGATCGTGATCGGGTCCACGAGGACCGATGCCTCCCGTGCCAAAGTTGCGGGTTGGTTAAAAAAGAAATCGTGGCCCTGGCTCACAGGCAAGTGAAGAAACACGGGTGGGTTTTAGTAAGTAAAAGTCAGACACGCCCAGAGAAGGAGAGATCATTTGATGATTTCCCATCCAAAACAAAAAAAAAAAGGTTCCATCACAACTTGGCGGTTCAGTATGTTATCACAGACAAAACAAAAGCCGGTTCGATGACAGAATATAGGCGAGAATTGTGTTACCGGCACGTCAAAATCTCGAACCGTGTTCTAGCGGAATCATAGCCCTCGGGTGATAGACGTGGGATGAAAACGCTTCATAGTGTATCCTTTATATGCATGTATTAATCGCTACTTCAGTGCCGTCATGTCATTCGGTGTCGACTGCAGTGGACATACGCACTATAACCTTTTCAGAGCTGGTTTACCTCTGATTTCGCAACAATATGATAACTAAATCAAAATTGTTTTTATTGTCAAATACGGTTGCAGTTGGGTTTTCTGGCACTGACACGTCTGTCTCATTATTCTTGGTACATTAAGGTTGCTGCACAATAATTGTGAATCTATACTAATATGTAAAGCTGAAGAGTTTGTTTGTTTGTTTGAACGCGCTAATCTCAGAAACCGTCCGATTTGAAAAATTCTTTTTGCGTTGGATAGCGCATTAATCTAGGAAGGCTGCGACCAATAGGAGTGGAGCATAACAAAAAAATACAATGTATGCTGTATGTTTCGGGGTTAAAATAAAATGTTCAAATAATTAACTCCACGCGAACGAAGTCACGGACAGCCTCTATCGGTTATACAGAGGAAGATCACCTGAAGACGGAGGTCGAACGGTTACTATCAGGACCTACAGCGGAGCTTTTAAAACTATGGACAACAGATGGATTGTACCGTAATCGCCAATTTTATGTAAAATACATTTAATGCCCGTATAAATGTGGAGACCTGCGGTTCCGTGTGCGTTATCAAATATATTTGTAAATATATTAACAAAGGAATCGATCAAGCCGTGTTCAATTTTATACAAGAAGCTGGATCGTCTCTCTTAAGCGAGGTGCAAGCTTTCCAACAGGGGCGTTATGTGAGCAGCAATGAGGCAGCATGGCGACTTTTAGGATTCCATGAAATTCCATTACATGAAAGGCACCTCACTGTCACTCATTTGGCCTTGCATTCAGAAAATGGAGAGCATGTGTATTATAATGAAAGTAATTTTCATGAAAGGATGACGCTCCGCCAAAAACAACACTGACCGCATTTTTCTAGCTTTGCCAAATCGACCCATTTACAAAAACCCGTTTGGATTCAGAGGTTCCCCGATACTACACATGGAATGCCAGTAGAAAACTGTCATGGGGTAAAAGCAGGGGATGCTTTTGGTCGTGTATATACTCTTCACGTGTGCAATTATGAGTGTTTTTGTTTAAAAATGTTCCTGCACCATGTTTGTGGACCAACTAGCTACAGGGATCTTAAAATTGGGAACGGTCAAGATTGCGCAACATACAAAGAAGCCTTTGAAGTTCTTGGTTTGTTGGAGAATGATAAATCATTGGGAGGGAACAATGACAGAAGTAGTGCAATGTAGATCACCTACAAAAATAAGAGAGTTGTTTGCAACCTTGATCACAACCTGCGGCATTTCCAATCCTCAACAGCTATGGGAAAAATACAAAAATGATATGGCAGAAGATATTTTAAAAAATTTGCAGATCATACACCCGTACATCACGTACAATGATTTTATTTACAACAAGGTTCTCATTAAAATAGAAAATAAAACTATGGAAATAACCGGTAAAAAACTGAGTGTATTTGGGATGATTAGCCCACAACGCGTAAATGACATCACCAGAGAGCTAGATTATAATGATACTATACTGCAACAGCAAGTAAATGACATGATCCCACAATTATTACCGGAGCAAAAAACTGTATTCGACGAAGTAACACGCTACGTAGTCAGGGAATGGCGCACTTTTCTTTCTTGATGCTCAGGGGGCACTGGTTTTTTGCTCAATCTGCTTCTGGCTTATGTCAGAAAGGATAAGAACATTGCAGTAGCCTGTGCAGTAAACTGCCTCTAAATCTTGCTCAAGAGGAAACCCCAACCTGAAATTTAAGTAAAAATAGTGGTCGGGCCGCGAAGCTGTGCCAATATATGCTGTTAGTTTAAGGTGAGTGTACCATGTCGCACAAAGAAGCTATTGAAGCTCGCAATAGGGATTTGCCGGATATAAGGCACTGCAAGAGCATAATGGGAGGACTGGTAATTTTATTAGCAGGTGACTTCCAGCAAACACTACCAGTCATACAAAGGGGGACTCCAGCAGATAAAATAAAAGCTTGCCTAAAATCGTCTAAGATATGGGACCATGTCATAAAGTTCCAATTAACCACAAACATGCGAGTAAGATTATTCAACGACATTCATTCCGGTCATTACGCGGAAACATTGTTAAAAATCGGTGATGGGAACATGCCAGTAGATGCAGAGGGAATGATTAGTTTAATGGAAGAGATTTGTGATGTTGTAGGCAGCGCAATCGGAGTTGGTAGACGATAATATATATGATGACCGATGGCTCTGCGAACGCGCAATATTAGCACCTAAAATTCTTTGGAATTATTTGGGTTGCCTTCTCATAAATTAAAATTCAAAGTAGGGGTTCCAGTGATGCTCATGCGTAATCTCGATTCCCCTAGACTGTGTAATGGTACCAGGCTGCGTGTCACTTAGCAAATTTTCATATAGCAACTATTTTAACTGGCGCAGCAAAGGGTGAAAGTTTACTCATTCCTCAGATTCTGATTATTCCAACAGGCCTTCCATTTAAATTTAAAAGACATCAATTTCTAAAACGACTGACTTAAAACTGACGAAAGACTTAAAATATACATCATAAATTATACAAATTAATGTATATTGCTACAACAGTGACTAGTCAAAACATTTTTTGAATAGTCATAATGTAATTGTGATTAATTCCGTTATCTGTTTTTCGTTTTGTTTGTTTTTTAATTATAGTAATTACAGAAAATTTAACTCAAACACAAAAAAATGTTTTAAATAAACCAAATACAGGCACTTTTAAATATTGTGTCACTTAAATGAAGATAGTTGCCTATTCTTAAAAAATACCTAGAGAAGAACGGGCAAGAAACGTCACGAAACACATTAACACATACAGATTTCAAAATAATGGTTGAAATTATGGTTGGTTATAAATTATTTGGTTTAAATTATGCATATGAAAACGATGTAGAACGTTAACTGGGTCCGTAATGAAAAGATTTAAAAATATCATAATGAAGATATTATGGCATACTAATTTTTCGTTTTATTTAACTCCAAATGTAGGCGTCAACATTTACGCCAAAATAATATTTTATTTTATCAGAAGTGTATGAAATTGTACTAAGAAAGATCTAAGCAGTAAAATCAATCACTTGCTTATTCTTACAAATAAACTGAAAAATATATACCCTTACAAAAGCAGACTAAGAAATTAATTTTAAGAAGGGGTTCAAAATGATTGCTTTTTAAACTTGTTTTTAAATAATGATAAACTAGTGCTTAACTGCAATCCCGCCTGATGGTAAGCAGTGATGCAATCGTTGATGGTAAAGCGCACTAGTTTATTAAACCTATTCACTTAAAAAACTTAGGAATAGGAAGGATGACGGTAGTTGAGCGAGGTGATGCAATGTTAAAGCCAACACCAACACGACCAAACGATTCTGCGCTAGAGGGAGATTGATCTGGAGACTCTCCACGACCAAACTCCCGACACAACAATATTTGGCGCATCGTACCCGCCACACATCGCAACACAACTGCTCAGACCCGTCCTCCTTATGGCTTCACCAGACATCATGCCGGAACACGACGAATCGCTTGGCGGCAAGACTTTGTCTGGTGGGTGGTAACTTCTGCCGCCAGCCGATATTATGGCCTACCACCGAGACAAACCCACCATGAACACTGGGAGAGAAGAGATACTGGGAACTATTGTAAATAAATAACTCTTTTTTAATAAAACATTTTGTCATATTTTGTGCCCAAGTGTGAGAGACGTGCATAAAAAGAGTACGATAAACCAATTTATTTTTAAATTTCGAATTTGAAAATGCATCATTTTGTCCCAGTTATGAAAATACGCTGTAGGTATATCAAAATACCATTGATATAATATTAAACAGATATGATATGCTCTAACAAATTAACCAAAATAAATGTGCCGATCGGAGCAGCAGCACACACATGCAATTTTTTTATTCTGCGTACATTTCACACGTTGGCACAGTGTGAGTGAGATGGGGCGCAATCTAAAGCATAGAGAAGAAAAAGATGGCTAGTGTTTGTCGTTTGCGCTTAAATAGAATCGACGAAAACTAAAGCGACTTGCTGAACTTACCTTTTGTACGCTACATTTTCAGTGCGCTAGTGACGTATCTACCTTAGTTTAATATTATATCAATGCAAAATACTTATAACTCTCAAAATCATAAAGGTAATATACAATATTTGTTATTTTTTTCAGTCGACCACAACGGCATTTGTCGGGACCTTCGGCATGATATATTATGACTTTATGAAGGAGATATCTATGAGTTCTGCCGGTGTCACGCTGCTCATGGGAATATTCGGCGTTTCTTCATCATTCGCTGGTAATAATCTTATTAATCCTACTTCCTAGGAATTCGAAAGTTTGTATAGATGGAAGGAGGTTTGTTACTATTTCACGCAAAAACTACAAAACGGCAGGATGATTGCGTAAAATAGTGCCAGTAGCAATGGGTTTCGTTTTGACAATTCAACAACATTCATTGCGGTGTTTACGTTGTTGAGCAAGCACGTTTTTGAACATATGGAGCAATGGTTTAGCAATGCTCCGAAAGGATTGGAAGTGATATTATGAGTGTGTTACGCAATCAGGGTGCTGATTTAGATGAAATTTAACTTTTTTTATATTGTTGCTATTTTTGTGACGATTTAAGATTTATAAATATAGTGTCAGAAGTAATAAAAAACCCAATTCTTATGCTTAACGAATGTGTGTGTACGAAATTTTATTAAAATCGGTTCAGCCGTTTAGCTGAACCGATTTTATTAATACCGCAGCTCGGTAGAGTTCGAGGACAAACACTGTGACAGTAGAATTTTATATAATAGATTATCAGCTAAAAGACTGCTAGATCGAGGCCATTAAGGTCGGTGGAACTCGGATTGCCGTCCACGAAGAGATCAGGCGCAGGACCAGTAAACATGCAATTTCTTTGATTTATGGTTCAATACATCCGGATATAAAAAAATAACCATTGAAAATGGCAAAGTGTCTTTGGATCTGTTATCAAGAGACCGTGGTTGCAGTTACAACACCACATGTAAACTACTTATCACGCTAACGTCACACAATATCCCGCGCAATGCGCAAAGGTTACCGTGCAACTAGAAAAATATACAAAATCCCGACTATAATCTTCGTGCACTTGTCCTTCAGACACACACGGCCGCAAAAAAAGTCATTTATTCAAATTAGGCTAAGAATCAGCACTTTTTGAACGTCAATATATTATTACATATGACAGTCCCCTCAAAACGCCCGCAATTCACCACTTCCTAGAACTTCTGATGGGAAGAAGAAATGGAGGAACAAACTCCCCAGCAGACCCGGCCCACCCCCTCCCCTTGTTCCTTGTTCGTTGTTCCTTGTTCTTGTTGACCGGCCCTCCCTTGTTCTATACCAAGACCGTTCAATTATTTCAGGGTTCTTAACGTCTGCTTTGTTGACTTTAATGTCGGTCCGATGGCTTGCTTTCACCACTGCCGTCATATTCGCATTTGGAACCTTCGGCACGGTCATCATGACATCAACTGTAACGTTCTTACTTAGTGCAGGAATTTTTCAGGTAAATGAATTTAATTTTATAACTGCCATTGCCATTGGTAGAAGGATTTTGTATACTCGCGTGTAGAACAATTCGCGAATGGACTACGGCAAACGAGAGAATTTTATTCCGCGTCTGTCTGTTTCATTGGTTTTGTATGATATACGATGCTGCGCCGGAGGGAGATTGGTCTGAAGCCCCTATACGGTCAAACTCCCGACACAATAACATTTGGCGTATTTGTACCCGGCACATATCGCAACACAACTGCTCAGACCAGTCCTCCGTACGGCTTCAACAGACATCATGCTGGTTGGGAATCGCTTTGCGTCAAGATTCCTCCAGGCCTACCATCGAGAAAATAATGATTCAGCCTTCTATTACTACCATGGTCTGTGCTACTTTGTTCGTATAACGACGATTCAATTTATACACATATGTATATCTGGCATTCATTTCATATGAGGAGGAAAGATGCTGTTTAACAAAATTCTATGATTCTGTCCGTTTTGTAAAGATTACGTATGTTTTATGATTTTCTGCCTTTTCGTTGCAGGGTGTTGGGTTCGGGATAATGTTCAACTTATCCTGCACAATAATGAACGATTACTTCGTCGAACACAGAGTATTGATAATGAGCTTCGTTCAAACCGCAACGGGTGAGTTAAAGTAATAACACTGGGAAGAATATCACAAAAGGCAGGATAAAAGACACCTTGAATAGAATAATTCTATCAATATTAATGTTGATGGAAATTTTGGTTATGAATTTCCGCCTGAAGTGAAAAGGCACTTTTGAACCTCAAAAATGACTTGAAAATGATTTTATTCTAGACGTTATTTCCAAAAGATAAAATGTGCGAGGTAGCTAAATCGTGATGCTCTGCGTCTAATCCACGACTGATCGATAAACGGGCCGCGATGTTTAAAAAAAAATTAAACCGATTGTAAATTAGTTTAAATGCTATATTTTAATGAAATTAAAGCAGCTATAAAATCAAACGATCCTGTAGTTGGCTGATATCATAAAGATCCGATATATACCTACTTTCTAAGTATATCTTGGATACCAATAACTGATTAAAAGGTGAAGGAAAACATCTTGAAGAAACCTGGACTTTAAGTCTGAAATCGCCAACCCGCATTGAGCAAGCGTGATTATTACGCTCAATCCTTCTCTGTATGAGAGGAGACCTGTGCCTAGCAATGGGACGATGATAAGGTTGATGATGATGATAAAGATCCATTACTATGCAATTTAACACGTAAAGATAGAAACAGTTTTATATCCTTTGCATTTAGACTAATTAAAAAGATGTTGGTACACAGGAATCAATGCCATGGTTGCTCCCATATTCGTGAAATGGTCACTAGAACAATACGGATCAAAAGGAACCTTACTGCTCATAGGAGGCATATCGTTACACAATTTCATTGCTGTGTTACTGATGCAACCAGTAAAGTGGCATATGAAGAAAATTGAAGTTCCAGAGACCACTGAACTTAGTAAGTATTTACAGACATGCCAATTAGCATTACTTTAAGTTTCCTAGCTAAGCGAACGGGGTAGGGGGAATATGCAATGAAATGGAGGCGTTGTGAAAGGGACACTGACTGATGTCTTACAGTTTTTGCACGAAAATATTTATGTCCTTTGGTTATTGGCAACACTGACGAACATAGACAAACTCACAATAATGACGGCTCGAGGCAGCCATTACTTGTTTCGAATAATTTCGGGCTGAGGCACGTACATACGGAACACATCGTTGTGAAAGTAGTGGTGATGAAATAATTTACACAAAGTAAAGCGACTGATGGGATTTGAACCTACGACCTATAACTTCTAAGTCGTGACGGATACCACTAGGCCACCGCTGCTCTCAACTCACGGATCAGATTGCACGGTTAGCGCTGTGGTTAAATTATTGATTGCTGCACTGCGTAATGCGGGTTCGATTCCCGCACGGAACAAATACTTGTATGACTTACAAGTAGTTGTTCCGGGTCTAGCTGTTTGTGTATGTGAGTTTATATGTTTGTAAATTCACCCACGTTATAGGAGAAATTCCTAGTGTGGGCCTACGTATTAAAAAAAAAAAGTTTGATAATAATTATATACAGCCTGTTGATAGACGGAATTTTCACTGATGTTGTACTTGTTGCCTCTATAACAACAAACACTAAAAACTGAATATAGGTTTTTTATACAATATGTTAAGAAAACCCTGTCCGATCCGTGAAGGTATTGTTAGGTATCGATAACTGATTGTACTAATGCCTACAAAGCCGGGCTAAACTTAAAAAAGAAATCCCCAAAAAAAAAAATGTTATTTCAAAAAAGCGAGGTAACGTAATGCATGTGCGGCAGGCAACCCGATAGGCATACATGCGCGGGTGAAGGGGGGCGGGGCATGCGGCACGTGGTCGCATCGCTATTCGCTCCGTCACAAAAATGGTGTTGTCAGTTTTTTAAAAATTACCAAGTTTCGGGGAAATTGGTATTAATTCCCGGGAAAAAAAGATTATTTCAAAATTCATTATTATTGTTACTATGATGATTATGTAAAATTTTATATTATATTTGGTCAAGTGTTTACCTAACCTTTATTATCCTTATGGGTCGGACAGGGTTTTCTTTACATATTGTATACAAAAATTGTACAGAACCCTTCGTGTGCGAGTCCAACTCGCACATAGCCGGTTTTTAATTAACTGTCTTCTTATTATTTTACAGAACTTCTCCTAGAAGGCAGCAATGATATAAAGAAATTGGACACACCAATAATTAAATTAGCAGATATGGAAGGAAATCCTATGAAAGAAGATTTGGCGGCAACTCTTGATTGTCCCGAAAATTATGAAAAGAAAAGCGCCATAAGGTATATAAAATTATTTTTTTTTTAAAAGAAAAGCGTCATACGGAATGTTTACTTCTGAACGTTTTTCTGGCTGATAAAGGAATAGAATGTTTTTTTTTACCTAATAATAATAAATTTTCTCGTCGTCCAAGATACCACAGTGTCTCAAAACTAAAGTCTTTAACCAGTGTGTGTCGCCAGTGATGACTTACGGAACTGAAACGTGGTCGCTCACAATGAGCCTCATACGAAGGCTCAGAGTCACACAAAGGGCAATGGAAAGAGCTATGCTCGGAGTTTCTCCGCGTGATCGAATCAGAAATGAGGAAATCCGCAGAAGAACCAAAGTCACCGACATAGCTCTGCGAGTCGCTAAACTTAAGTAACCGTGGGCAGGGCACATTGCTCGTAGAACCGATGGCCGATGGGGCAGTAAGGTTCTGGAGTGGCGGCCACGTACTGGAAGACGCAGCGTAGGGAGGCCCCCTACAAGGTGGACCGATGACCTGGTGAAGTTCGCGGGAAGCCGATGGATGAGGGCAGCACAAGACCAGTCAGCATGGAAAGCCTTGTGGGAGGCCTTTATCCAGCAGTGGACATCTATAAGCTGAAGAAAAAGAAGAAGAAGAATAAAATAATCATTCTTGGTTACATTCGGGCAAAAAAAAAAAAAACGAAGGAAAACGAATCAAAAAGGAAGATCATTTATTATAACTTAGTAATTGCGTATTACACATAATAAGGCTGATTTTCAATGAATGATTGATTGTGTCCTTATGGCATCGGGATTAGAATAGTACCTACCCATATCCTCCCGTGAATGTCGTAAGAGGCGACTAAGGCAACTCTCACCAGGGAAGCGGGCAGTAGCGCCTCTACTATGGAATATCAAATTACTGCGATCCCGAACCCAACGGACAAGCGTGGGGATTACGGCAAACCCCCCCCCAATGCAATAAAAGCCTTGGAGGCCTTTGTCCAGCGGTTGTGTTGAGTTAAATTTTCACTGTTCACGTTCAGGCAAGTTCATTACGCTATTAACGGTTTACAATATCTTACGATTAGCAATATCCTACAATATTATCATATTGAAATTGGAAATATTGTGTTGCGCAATTATGAATCCTCATACTTTGGCTTTTAAATTGTTTTTTAGTTGTTTATTTGCCTAACAGAAGTTCGTAAAACTACTTGCTTCAGAATAGAATAGAATCTTGTTTATTATGTACACCATATAAACTACAGGACATGAATATAAAGATTATCACTAGAGATTACAGCGCATAAATACACGTAAACTTGAACACAATGCCGACGAAAGTATTACGTGGATATGTCTTTTAACCAACAATTGTATCAAATATTTTAGTTTTTGTATAGTTACACATACATTTTTCCATCAAAAATGACGAAATACCTTGTTATACGCCATCTGGCGTTTTTAGAAATATTCATAAACAAAACCTGTAGTGGCATTTACAGAGTGGTGCTGATAATACGACAATAAATGAAAACACGGACAATGCTGGTTCATAGAAATAATCCTAAACCATGGAAAAAAACCTAGCATGAAAAATAAAAAAAGGAAAATTTCAAACAAACTAAATTGCATAAAATTCAAAACGGAATAGAACATCCTTTAAAATATTGGTTGACCGACCTCCGATCGGCGACAGCGCGGTCCTGTGTAAACTTACTTTTTTCGCGCCATTATTATTAAAGTTTAGTACCGCTTTCTTATCAACGTGTACATCATGTAGAAAATGTGAAAAATAAAAAATAATTTCCTGTGACTAAACTAATGGATATATATAGGTATACAATATGTAAAGAAAACCCTGACCGATCCGTTAAGGTATTGTTAGGTATCGATAACTGATTCTACTAATGCCCACAAAGACAGACTAAACTTAAAAAAAAAAATCCTCCTAAAAAAATAAATATTATTTCGCAAAAAGAGGTACCTAACTTAATACATGTGCGTTATACAACCCCTTTCCACGGGCGCAGGGCGGGGGGCGGGGGGCAGGGCACGCGGCACCTGTGACATGGTCGCGTCGCTATTCGCTTATAATAATACCGGTGTTGTCACTGTTTTAAAAATTACCAAATTTCGGGGAAATTGGAATTAATTCCCGGGAAAAAAGGATTATTTCAAAATTCATTAGTATTGTTACTATGATGATTATGTAAAATTTTATATTATATTTGGTCAAGTGTTTACCTAACCTTTATTATCCTTATGGGTCGGACAGGGTTTTCTTTTACATATTGTATATTATTTTTATGGGTAGCCTGAGAACGTGTGTGTGATACACGATGTTTTATTTATTGTCGTATTGTCATCACCACCTTGTATATTAACTACGTGTACCGAACGAATATCGATATTTTTCTTTCGTCAAATCAAGTTTAAGTTAAGCGTCGGAATATCCGACTTCTAAATATCATATAAATATAAGATACAATTACCTTCGATGGTGCATTTTTGATTGAAGATCATACTATTGTTATCTACAGGAAGATTCTGGATTCCTTTATCGACACGTCGCTTATCAAGACGTTCCTGTTCTCTTGGGCTTCCCTTGGACCTTGCTTATGCTGTATTGCTGATGGTTTATACATGGTTATGGTTCCACAGTACCTATACTCTATAGGATGGAGTCAGGTTAGTTTTTTTATCTATACTAATACATAAAGTTGAAGAGTTTGTTTGAACGCGCTAATCTCAGGAACTATTGGTCCGATTTGAAAAAATCTTTTTGCATTGGATATTCCATTAATCCAGGAAGGCTTTAGGCTAAATAACATCACGCTGCGACTAATAGGAGCGGTGCATAACTAACTCTACGCGAATGAAGTAGCCGCTAGTAGATTATATATTATGCATTAACGAGATATTTCAGCTTTGTCTTTGGCTGTCTTTGATATTGGTAGGATATAAAGCATCCTTTTTCCTAATTAGTGGGGCTGCCCATTTGTTAAATTTAATCAAAATCTGTTTAGGTGTTTTGGAGTTAAAACAATAAAATTAACCGATTATACGAAAAATCTACTATTAGAAATGTCATCAATACCATTCTTGCAGTCTTTCTATTTGAACTGAATTATAATTTTTCGTGATAATATCATAAAAAAGATATTTGTCCAAAACTATTACTTAGATACATTTTAACAGGAAAAACTGTTGCTAAAGAATGAATGCCTTATTTTTTAGGAAAACGTAGCATTGGCTTTAACTTTGTACGGGTTTGGGGACTTGGCCATGAGAGTCATATTCACAATCGTCTCCAAATGGATGGTCAAACTAGGAGTCCAGCAGATATACATTGTTGGAGCTGTTTTAGCAGTCCTGTCCAGACTCGGTAAGAATAATTTAATAATTGAAAACATGACAATTCAATTACTATTTTAAATTATTTATTTTGAAAGGGCTTGCTTACTTAGTTCTAGTGGTAGTAGGTAAGTACTGGGCGAATAAACTGCACTGCAGAAATATGTGGACAATAATTGGTAAGCCTTACCTTTTCAACTAGGGTTACTTACCTGAATCTTAAGAAACATAGGCGCCAATTCTCCTTTTCGCAAACTAAACTAATTTTAAGTTAAGTGCATCCTTTTCTTTGTACTTCATTAAAAAAAGGATAGAAGATGACATTTTAGTTTAGCCCTGTCAAATTAAGACATTCCATATTTATTTTTTTTTTGGTTCAATTCTTTCCGTTCATAAGAACGGAAAAGGCAAAGGCATAGTACGCCATACAGCCTTGTCTTCAGTAAATATATTCTTGAGTAAACTTCTATCCTAACTTATCCTAATTAATCCTAACTTATCCTAGCTTATCCTAAACTTATCCTAACTAATCTAATTCCTTTCGTTTCCCGCGTTTGGACGATAAGGAGCGGTTTAGCGTAAAGACATGATGCGGCCACTATGCTACAATATTTCACTGTTCTTTTTGAATTATTCACTGAATGCACTTTTTACTACATAAATCACGCGTTTTATTTAGTAAACGACACTATAAATAATTTTAAAAGTCCAATGAAAAATGAGCGTGACACTCATCTTGACATTCCCGCCAAACCTCTCCATTCCATAGACAGTTTAGAAGCGATTATGAAAATGGCGACTAAAAATACACGCATTTGCATCAGGCGCGAACTATTTTGACAGGTCTAAACTGACATATTATGTTCTGTCCTTTTCTTAATACAATAGAAAGAAAAAGATGTAAGTACTGAACTTAAATTTAGTTTAGTTTGTGAAATATAACAAATATTTTATTACATCTAAATGACAGCCTCCGTGGCGTAGCGGTAGCGGACGCGGCCGCTGCGCAAGGTGGCGCGGGTTCGATCCCCGCACAGTGCAAGTATTTGTATGCATGAATATGAATATTTGCACTGGTCTGGTCGTGCCTCGGAAAGCACGTTAAGCTGTTGGTCCCGGTTGCCATACGAACATCTAGTGGCAGTCGTTACGGGTTGTTGGAGCCCTCAAAAGTCCAACAATTGGTCTAGCTGCAATGCTTCGATGTCGCCTTCGGGTTGTGGAGGTCAGACGGCAGTCGTTTCACCGAAAATGTCATCAGCAGTTGGACTGGTACAGCGGACCCCAGACTCCAAAGCTGAAAAGGCTTCGGATGCGACTGGGATTAATGCTGGGATGATGGGTTGATCCGCTACTTGTGAACTATGTAGAACTACCAAGTCATTTTCAAAAATTAGGCCTAATTTACATTTTAATATTTAGCTTGTATTACCTTTTAGCAGGTATACAATAATTAAGCTAAATGTAAAAATTATTTGAATATAATACCGTAGATATACAAAAAAAGTTATAGTAAAGCGGAATATGTCACAAATAAGGCTTTCAATTTTCAGGTATGCTGTGGACAGGCAGCATTATAGCAACAATGGTATCCTTCACACTTATAGGTGTGGCCCACTGTTCAATCGCAGTACTCGTTCCTCTCGTCATCGCTGATGCTGTAGCTCCTGAGAAGTTTACTTCAGCTTTGGGCATTGGTTTTCTTCTTAATGGAATAATGAGTATTGTAGTTGGACCAGCTATTGGTACGTATGCGTCTTTAATTTCTCTTAATCTTTTAGGGAATTCCATGATTTAATTCTCCCATCTCCGTTCCACTACCGAACGACCCGTCGTACGGCGACTTTCCACCCTCACGTTTCTTCTTTCCACCCTCCTTTATACCACGTACATCGAGGGACTGGAACAATTTGCCAGCGGCGGTGTTTCCGTCACACTACAATTTGAGTGTCTTCAAGGCTAAAATGAATAGGCTCTTAATAAACCAGCGCGCTTTACCATCAAAGATCGCATCACTGCTTACCATCAGGCGGGATTGCGGTCAAGCGCTAGTTTATAACTTATAAAAGAAACTGAATTCAACATTCCGTAAATAGAACTGTGAATTTATTTGCCCCTCCAAGTGTGCTTATAACGACTGATTTTCGTCAATTGGCAGATAAATATTTGTTGGTGAAAAAAATCATTTTTTTTTGACGTTGAAAAAATTAAAATAGCCTAAAGCGGCTTATTTGGTTTATAATTTTACTTTCTTTTCCTTAGTTTAATCTTCTAGTAAATAATATATAGGGTGTAACAAAATTATTTAAATCTGTAAGTAAATCGTTTAAAACCGGCTTCCGAATCGATTTCCGTCATTATTTATTATGTTCAATTTTCTTAGAAAAAGTTTTTAATTTGCCTAATTTATGCGTACTTTTTTCTTTGTACTTTTTAACTGATTGCTGTGACATTTGTTTCAGGCGCCATACGAGATTTTACGAATAGCTACCCGAACGCGTTCTACACTCTGATATCGTTTTACGCATTAGTAGCTGTACTATGGCCGATAGAACTCATCGTAAAGAACAAGAAACGAAGAAAAGCTGCAAACATATCGAAATCTAGTCAATTAAATTAATAATATACACGAACGTTTTTAGCTTTGTTATTTTATTTGAAATGTTTATTTATCACTTAAACAGACAGCCTCCGTGGTGTAGCGGTAGCGAATGCGGCCGCTGCGCAAGTAGGCGACCAGTGAATTCATGAATCTTTGCACTGATCTAGTCGTGCCTCGGAAAGTACGTTAAGCCGTTGGTCCCGGTTGCCAAACGAACATCTATGGCAGTTGGGATATTAGAGCCCTTAAAAGTCCAACAATTGGTCTAACTGCAATGCTTCGATATCGCCTTCGGATTGTGGAGGTCAGACGGCAGTCGCTTCAAGGAAAATATCGAAGTTTAGCCAAAATCAGCACTTAGACTGGTAAAGCGGTCCCCAAACTCCAAAGCTGAAAAGCTACGGATGCGACTGGGAGTAACGTTGAGATGATGATGATGACTTATCACTTATATGACACAAAAAGATTTTGTGTGGTATCCAGATCGCAGCTCATCCTGCTCAGATGCTACGACCGATGTTTTTATTCAATTGTATGATTTAATTCCCCCATCTCCGTTCCATCATCGGACGACCCGTCGTACGGCGACTTTCCACCCTTAAGTTGTTAACACCACTACGATCCGGACGAAGCGTTTCGCTTCTTCTTTTATACCGCGTACATCGAGGGACTGGAACAATCTGCCGGCGGTGGTGTTTCCGTCACACTACAATTTGAGTGTCTTCAAGGCTAGAGTGAATAGGCTCTTAATAAACTAGCGTGCTTTACCACCAACGATTGCATCACTGCTTACCATCAGGTGGGACTGCGGTCATGCACTAGTTTATAGGACCGAGACAAAAACAAAATTCTTTGTTCTTTTTTTTTTGTGTTTTTTTTTGAACTCAGCGCATCCAGATCTATATGATTATCGATAGTGGTGAGGGTTTTGAGCAACTTCGGGCACATACATACAGACAGACATACAAACATACGCACTTTATAGGGATGGATACCTACTATTAATTTTACATTGTGCTCACATGATAGAAGCAACATAAATAGGTATGTAACGAAGAAATGTAACCCATATATTATGATTTTAAAAGAGTGTCCATGGAGTTTCTTGCACGTTCTTCTCCACAGAGATCTACGCTTTGGAACGTGCAATTTAGCTTCACTTTTCTTGAACTGACCGACATTGACTATTCAAAAGTACCAAGTGATGGTTAATTTGAAATAAACGATTTTGACTTGATTTGATTTGATCTACAAAAAAACTTTTTTACAAATAAACAACCGACTTCTAAAAACCACTACAAAGTGAACAATAACTAATTTCGGAAGTCGGTGTCTTTGGTTTTTGTATATTAGTTTTTGACACCGACTTCCGAAATTAGTTATTTTTCACTTTGTAGTGGTTTTTAGAAGTCGGTTGTTTTTTTTTAAAAAAGTTTTTATTTTACACTTTTTAGTTGTGAAAAGTAGGTACTATGTATTCAGTTACATCCGGTCAGACTGGAAGCTGACGCAAATATAGTTGGGAAATGACATAATTTTGTTTACTTTAATTTTTACCCGTAATTTTGAAGAATTCTCTCGGCTGCCTGCGGTCTTCATCATCAGATTTACTGCAGACCATTATTTTAACCCAATGGGTGCAAAGTTCTCATCAATATAAATGAATTATAACCAAACACAAAGTAGCTACTGCAAACTGTTGAGGAGTTCCTGGAACTGGCCTTTTCTTCATCATCAGAGCTCATAAGACAGTCACAACCTAGTAAAGTTCTTATCAATACAAATTAAAGAAGTCCAAACACAAGGTAGCTGCTGTGAATTGTTTAGGAGTTCCTTCGACTGTCTCCCGGCTCCATCATCAGATCTACTCCAGACCTTTATCAAATTGTAGTGCTTTAAAATACTTAACGAAAATACTAAGAAATGCACTAATCGCCCCTACGATTTTTGAAAGTGCCCCTTGATTTCTCGGGTCTTCCATCATTAGACCCTGATGTCCTTATCATGGGACCACCTTGGGAATGTCTTATTTCCAACAAAAAAAGAATTATCAAAATTGGTTCATAAACGACGAAGTTATGCGCGAACAAACATAAAAAAAAGCATATATTACGGTCGAATTGAGTAACCTCCTCCTTTTTGAAGTCGGTTAAAAAAAATACGTCTTTTATGAAATTGGACGTGATTTAGGTAGTTAAGTACTACCCCGGTGATCACTATCTGCACATCTGCAGTTCTAGACCAATTCGGACCAATTTCTGAATCCCCTGCGTAAGGGGAGACCCCAGGGCGTGCCTTATAGGCGTTAATAGGACCTCCCTTAAGCCTATTACTGACATATTAACGTAATCATACAGACATTTCAGTACTTCGATGTGTTGATACTTAATGAGGCTCTATTAACGAGAATTTTGTACCTATTGCCCAAGTATTGATTAAACCGTTATCTTGTAGTTCATAACCGCTAAACAGAGTGACTGGTGATAGTCTATGGTCTCCTGTATAACCTGTCGAAGCTTACACGGTGGCCGTCAAACCTGCGCCCGAGACAGTTCGTAATGATTTTGAAAACAAGTTGTAGGCAAGGCTAAGAAGTAAGATATTAAGCAGGACGTTATTCGATCCATATAGCGATTAACCCTCAAGTATGACAGAAGTTTTCTAGTTTCTGATGAACCAGCTTACTATTAGCCAGGAGTTCTGCAGTTATTTCGTTATCAGTACGGTGCCTTATTATTTTTAAGTTGCTTCAGAGCCATACTAATCTCGTAAAAGCTGATATCTACTAACTCCACTGAACCTCTCGATATCTCGAATCGTTTTTTTTTTTTTTTTGGTGCTTGTATTCTTTTCTTCGTCATCTTTACCGCAGTAAAACGTATACTACATAAAGATTATATTTTATCTTTATCTCAAGAGGTCAAAATTGGCGGCTATGATTCAGAATAGAATAGAATACTCTTTATAATGTACACCATATAGATTACAGAATATAAATAAAAATATTTTACAAAGGGTGACACAATGGGCGGTCTTATCGCTAAGAGCGATCTTTTACAGACAACCTTTATTATTTATTTATTTTTATTTAGACAGCCGCCATTAGTCTTAATTTTTGCAAGCTGACTCTGTAAGATTTTCAAGGTTGCCTGAAATAATGACATAGTTATTATAAATAAAATCCATTACTAGTGGATTAGTAGCCAAGGGCTGTAAGGCATCCCTGCATCATCAATTGCAGCCCGAGATATTTAGGCGTGCGAGCGCAGCGAGTGCGCCTATAGTTCGAAGGTGCAATTGATGCCTACACCCAAGCTATCACTCTATTATATACTCTGCATTACATCTCGATTGTGAGGTAAGTAGAAAAAAACCGGCATTACAAGAATAAATAATTTTTACAACAACTAAATTGAGCTTCGCCGTTCGATATTATTTTAAATTTTAAAATTGATGACCATTATACTCATACGAAGACAAGGCTGAATAGCGAAGCGACCTCATTTGTCATGGAGCTGAATGCATGATGTCTATTGCAAGTATGATGGTTAGATGTACGCGAACTTTTTGAAAGAGTGAAGAGTTTTTTTTTATAAATTACTTACCACCCCACGGTTTTTCTAGCTACATTATTATCCTAGAGCGCTTGTTGGTCACCTACAAGCCCCATTAGGGGTAATAAGGACCTACTTACCAAATATGAGGGATGTAAAAGTTATTTATTCAAATCACGCTGAGAATTATAATGAATTAGAACACTTTTTTAAAGAAATCAAAAAAATCAAAGCATTTATTTAAAATAAACCAGTTACAGGCACTTTTGAATTGTCAGAAGGTCGGTCAGTCAGTAAAATGAAGCTAGTCGCCCATTCCAAAGAGTAGGTACCTATGGAGAAGAACGGGCAAGAAACTCCATGGACATTCTTTTAAATTATCAAGCTATTGATACAAATATTTGATTACATCACTATACACGCCCGAAACTTACTACAGTTGCTTTGGCTGGTAAGAAGTGGCGGAACAAACTCTTTAGCAGCACAGCTGTCTATTCATTTAAAAATACACATGACTTTATACAATACTACTACATAACATTAAATGAAACTATTCGGCTTATGCCAGGTAGCCACACCAAAATACCAGCGAAGCAAGATATTAATGAAAAAAAAATGGAAATGCAAATAAGCGAAAACTTATCACCCATATAAAAGCCTCCGGAATATAAGATTTACATAAAACTACTGATTAAGAAATTAAATCTTTATTACCACATCTGTAATGATGTGTAAATATTATTTACGTTTTTGATAATATTCAACTCATCATTACGCGCCCCCTCTTTATTTTTAGGTACTGACGGTAATTATTATTAGGGTTGTAACGGAGGCTTGTTAGCGGAGGCGGATGCGGAGGCGACGAGTTTCACCTCCGCGGATGCGGAGGTTAACGGAGGCGGTGGCGGAGGTGAAAGTACTTATAGAAAAAAAATGAAATTTATGGTTAATTAAAACAAAATTTTTATTTTAAATACGTACATTAATAGTAGTATACTTGGTAAAAAGGATATTACCTTCTTGTAATGAAAATTAAGGAGAAACAAATTGTGTTTGCCGTATTCCTTCACTAGTTGATTCTTGACCATTTCGCACTCAAACGCGGCCGGACGGTTGTCGAGCGTCGCAGCTTGCATGTTATTTATTTTATAAATACGTAAATAAACCTCCGTTATAACTCCGCCAAAATTGTGCGGAGGCGGAGGCGGAAGCGAAGATACGATTTCTTGCGGAACTTCCGCAGTAACGGAAGCGGAGGCGAAGCTCCGTTACAACCCTAATTATTATCTACACGGAGCGAATCCTTTAACGCTTGGCTATAAGTTTTGATGTGTCATGTACTCATGTGTGTTTTGCCAGATATTATTGTAAATCAAATAATGTATTGGGCTTTAAACTACTTCTTTAGCCTTGGAGCCACTCAGGTACATAAAGGGCTTGGCCAAAACAACGATATCTTTTTTAATGTCATGGTTTTTATTTTTTTTTAAGCGACTTCAAAAAAAAGGAGGTTTTCAATTCGACCCGTATGTATGTAAGCCGAATTTCAGGTGTATGTATGTATGTATGTTTTTATGGTTGTGGACGCATATTTCCGGAAGTACTAGTTCGATTTAAGTAATTATTTTTTGTATTGTTCAACTTAGGGAATACTATAAGCTTCATCAAAATCGGTTCAGTAGTTTAAGAGATAGGGTTTTTTTTCGTATTGATGAGAACTTATTCTAACACGGCCACGTACTGGAATACTCAGCGTAGGGAGGCCCCCAAGAAGGTGGTGCGATGACCTGGTGAAAGTCGCGGGAAGCCGATGGATGCGGGAAGCACAAGACCCGTCATCGTGAAAAGCCTTGGGGGAGGCCTATGTCCAGCCGTGGACATCTATAGGTTGAAGAAGAAGAAGTGTGTGTGTGTTGAAGACAGTGGATGACTCTGATTAGACTAAAACCTCAAAAATTACTTCTGTAGCATCATATGTTTGGTTCAGTAGCCATGCTGGTAGTGCAATGGATTAGCAATATCCTTTCAAATGATTTGGATTACGATTAATACCGTATTTAGCAATGGGTGCGGGAGTTAGTCACCAGTTGCTAAGGATGAGAAGCAGATGGGCTGATGGGCTAGGGATCTATTGAGTTTTCCATCAGGACACCCAGGAGCCGCATATGGCTCACATAATGATACGGCATTATGTGAAGCATATACGGCTCCTGGGGGTTAATTCTACTAGTTTTAAGAACGTTCACAGTCTGACCACAATCTCAATCTGTCAAAAAAACTTTTTAGCTTTATTTTACTTTTGTCATGGCTCTAGAAGTCGTTGTCTCGAGGTTTCTTTTGTTTAGCTCGCCACCGACTTCTAGAGCCATTACGAAAGTAAACACATTTTTCCTTTAAAATGTGCTTTTGAAGTCGGTTTATATTTTTTTGTAAAATGTTTTTTGGCATTCTTAACAAAAACTCGTCACAAAAAACGTAGTTTAATTTGAGTTTTTTTTTAATAAATATAAACTAGTGCTTGACTGCAATCCCGCCTGATGGTAAGCAGTGATGCAATCGTTGATGGTAAAGCGCACTAGTTTATTAAGCCTATTCACTTAAAGAACTAAGGAATAAGAAGGATGACGGCTGTTGAGCGAGGTGATGCAATATTAAACCCAAGACCAACACGACCAAACAATGCTGCGCTAGAGGGAGATTGATCTGGAGACTCTCCACGACCAAACTCTTGACGCAACAACATTTGGCGCATCGTACCCGGCACACATCGCAACACAACTGCTTAGACTCGTCCTCCGTACGGCTTCACCAGACATCATGCCGGAACACGACGAATCCCTTGGCGGCAAGACTTTGTCTGGTCGGTGGTAACTTCTGCCGTTATGGCCTACCACAGAGAAACTACTTATTATTTAAAATTTAAAAAAAAAATCAAAAATCATTTATTTCAAATAAACCAGTTACAGGCACTTTTGAATTGTCAGAAGGTCAGTCAGTCAATAAGATGAAGCTAGTCGCCCATTCCAAAGAGTAGGTACCTATGGAGAAGAACGGGCAAGAAACTCCATGGACACTCTTTTAAATTTTTAAGCTATTGTTACAAATATTTGATTACATCATTCATGTTGAATTCAACCGCGTGAGAACGATGCAGAAATAAATTGTACGCCGAGAGCGTCCATTATGAAAACACACAAAAATCGATTCAGAAATTAAAATACGCCGTGGCAGCTAAGAGATGACCAGTCCCCTCCGACGGCGTCCGTTCACGAACATGACGAATGGATCAGCATCATTCAGCTCAACCATATTCAAGGGAACCTAATGACCCAACACACACGCTACCATCAGCGAGACATTTGAGTGAGCATGACATACTCTCAACAGCCAGAGCACTGTCAAGTCAATAAAAAAGACTAACCCAACAAAAAAATGCCTTACAGCACATTCGTACATTGTACTCACACGTTTGCCATGCAATTATACAATACTAAGAAATTGAATCTACACAACGCTAAGATAGTTTTGTCCAAGGTTCAGCAGCGTTCCCGAATACTAAGTTTAGCTCCTGTGTAGCTGTACAAGTGCCGAACACCTCTGTCAGCGATACAATTCCGTAACGTACAATATGCTTGGCTACATAGTGTGTAATACAGGCTTTGAATTTGAATTAATTAAATTATTACTTTAGTACTGTCGCGTTCAGTTTTCATAACATGCTGTATACTGAATGTTTACTGTGGGTGTGACTAGCATTTATATAGTAAAATGAAATCATTATAAAACTAAACCATTTACAAGTTTAAATAAAAAACTTTCATTAGATAGTGTAAGTAAATATAATCTCACTAAAAACATTCTGTAATAAAATAGCCAAGTCTCGATGGCGCTGCTTGTTTATCTCTAAAAAGCAATGAAATTGCTCTCTGAGTTTATAGCAAGTACTAGTTCTACTTTAATGATCATGACTGTCATAAATACCAAATTTTACTTTCGCTTAACTTCGAAACTAAATAACCTACACACTTGAAATTTTGGATTTTAAGTATGTGATTATAGCTTACTGGATGATGAAAATTTCTACGTTCTGATCGTATCCAGAGATTCTCAAAAAGGGCCTGAAAATGCGGCGAAATGGTTCGAGTAAAGGATTGTACGGCAGTGTTTGCTTCGCGCTCGACTTGGCGGGGGCACTGCCGTGCTCCCCGATTATGAAGGTTAATAAAAACTGTGGCAGATAACACGTGCAGTTTTGTTCTGCATAGTGATTGGTATTGATATGGTGGGAGAAAAAAAAGAGAGTGCAAAGTTGATGGAGAAGAAGTATGAGTGGGTGGCACCCGATGGAGGATGGGGCTACCTAGTAGCCATCTCTGCTATTATCAGTTTTGTGAGTAAAGTGCTTATTACATAAGTAATTCAGGAAAGTGGTCCACAACTTAATAAGTGGAGAGAATATACGGTCGACTCATAGGTTGCGTTGAGTTTTGATCATAGTTGATATAACACAAACGGTACTTATTATGATACTAGCGACCGCTAGCGACTTCGTTCGCGTGGAGTTAGTTATGCTCCGCTCCTTTTAGTCGCAGCGTGATATTATATAGCCTAAAGCCTTCCTGGAGTAATGGGCTATCCAACGCTATATTTTATTTTTTTTTTAGAATTTTTCAAATCGAACCCGTACTTCCTGAGATTAGCGCGTTCAAACAAACAAACAAACTCTTCAGCTTTATATATTAGTGTTGATATATTTTTGTAGACAGCGTTTTTTTTAAAATTATTACTACTATTCCCATTTTGAGCTCATAACTACAGCTGATCGTCGCTAGAGCATCCGGCACGGGTCCACAACGTGTCTGTCGTAGATTTGAGCATCGTAAGTACTCAAATACACGCCGCGCTATCGACAATCGACAGCTGTAGGTGCAGAAGTCAGCACCTCAAGATAAAAATGTATTTAAAATATTTTCAAATTTATCGCCAAAGCTTTAAAGTTACTGTTTTTATCCAATCAAATGTTCTGGGTAGCTTGACTTGCTGGCATTTGTACTTCTTCCGTTAACTCATGCCAATTTTGTTTAGGAGCACTAAATGAAACTTATATAAAGTTGAAAGTTCAAACTGTCGCATAGACTGATCTCATGATTTTATAAAATACTAGCGACTTGCCCTGGCTTCGCATGGGTGAAATGCTGATACTAAATACAGTACAGAAAGACTGTGAACGTAGTGTAAAAAACATAGCGGCCCGCCGCCGCAGCCGCCGGCCGGATGGTACCGCCGAAGACGCGACGCCCCGCAATTTTTAAATCTGTAATATCTTCGAAACTATTCATTTAAATCATATGCTGTTAAGGGCGATATAGATCTATATTAAATCAACATTGTATTTAAAGTATTAAATTTGATAAGGATTAATGCTGTATTGGTTAAAATCGCTACGAAAATTAATCAGTATTTGTTGTAAAAAGTAAATGGTAATAAAATGTTATTGTGAGATATCCATAAAAGATAGACATATACCATCGCGGACTCGTTTGTAGACCTTTTCAATGTGTACAATATTTAGTACTTTGATAAATGTCGTAGGGTTCAGCCTGCGAATCACTGCAAACGCGGAAAAAGTATAATTATTTACGACATCACATTATAAACCTCAAAAATAATATCTCCACTGTTTAAATGATGTTATTATACATATAAACCTATTTCTTTAATCACTATCTATTAAAAAACTGCAAGAAAATCCGTTGCGTAGTTTTTAAGATTTAATCATACATATGGACACAAAGAAAGAGGAAGCGACTTCGTTTTATACAATAGTGATATGGGAAGCCTTACAGTGTTACCCTTACTTAATTTCCAGTAGATATTCGGATATCTATGGCGGATATATGACTTCGGATAAATAATACTGCAATATATAATATTGCATGATATGTAGGTAGGTACATATCAACGTGATGACGTTGACGATCCTACAACATGTTGTACGTACCCTATACAGCACACAAATGATCTACTTAGGTAAATAAGTGAGACATCTAGAGAGAGAATTCAAACATGATGACCTGACAAACGTAAGGCTGCAGTTGTCTCTGCGTTTGACATGCGCCTCTTGTGTCTAAGTAACGCCTTGTTGAACATGACACAAGCAGACAGCCGTATCTAATAGTTCAATATAATATTTATATTTATTTACTATTTATACAACTTTATATGGAAAAACTACTCAATTCTGTTACATTTAAGGGGATAGATACCCTCGAGCGGCCAAAAACGCTCATCTTTCAAAGTTTATTCCTCCAGAATGCCTTGATCAAAAATTTTGAAAAAAATATGTTATAATCATAGATTCAAGCACAACATATTTAGTGTTTATTATTTTCTATACGGCCTATATTTACGTCAAAAGAAAAATATTTCTACACGGCGTTTTTAAACTTTTAAATCGATATTTCTCTTAAAGCGCTTAGACTTTTTTAAATATTCTTACTCGCAGTAACGTGTATCTGTAAGAGCTATAGAATCATAGTTCTATTTTAAAATTGATGAAATATTTAATAAGAAAAGTAATAAAAATGAGTGTCCGTACGAGTTTCCGCCTTGCGAGGTTCAGGGGGGCTCTATGCGGGACGCGGGCGCGGGTCGGCCGGCAGTCTCGCGCCAGCGCTCGTGAGAGGAGGCTGTGTCACTTTTTGCTCCGTGCACCCTTGGATACTAATGTAAAGACATGCTTCAGAAGCGTAGAAAATAATAACGACGTAGTATGATCCAGTACAAGTCTGTTTAATTAATGATCAACAACACAGACATCAGTAACTTTTATACACCATTGAGTCAAAACACTAACGAATAGTCACAAAACTAATAGACAACGGAAACGGAAATTATCAGGTATTGAATAAAATTAAGAAAAAGTTAATAGTAACGCTAGTAATTGTCAATAATTGTGTACAGATATTTGGATTAACCTAAAATATCGAAATTTGTTTATATTTATTTATTTGAACAATGCTTGATTCAATAAATAAATATCCGATGGGCGGGAAGACTAATGCTCGAGAGGAATTTATAATAAAAGTTGGCGGTAATCGGAAGTTGCATCAATAATTCTAAAATTAATAAAATAATGGCCGAAAGACCGGAAGTGTACTTCCAAGTGTGATTTTAGAATAAACTAAGATTTTAAAATCCTCCCAAGTAATTTAAAGTAATCATAATAAATTTAAATTAACATAAATAATTACGCAACTACGATCAATATAAAATAATTATGAAACTAAGTATAGCTTCATAGATGGGCAGGAAGCGCAAGCTATAACACTAAGTACTTCGAGTGCAACGAAGTATTTTTAGTGATTTTGTGTATAATTTTTGAATGTTTGCATTTATTGCCGCGCTGGGACGCTTTACGTGATTTTATATGATGCTTTATTTTGATACTAGCTTTCCGCCCGCGGCTTCGCCCGCGTGGTGTTCGATTATATCGTGCTTTTCAGATTTCCTTCAGGAACACCAAATTTTTTCGGGATAAGAAGTACCCTATCATTTAATCCGGATTTCTAACTTTACGTCTACAAAATTTCAAAGCAATCGGTTCAGTAGTTACAGTGTGAAAGCAGAACAAACAAACTCACCAGATTCCTTCGGGTTAAAGTTATTTCTAAGTAGGGCACGCAATACCGGTTTACCGGTTTTCATTTTTACCGCCTTTTCTCCTTTCGTCTTTTTTCGTAACTATAAAATTACCGGTAAAAAAATATAAAACCGGTAATTTACCGGTTTCATGTTTTGGGCAAAGTTGTTCATTTATTCACGCATACGTCAAACTTTCCATTATATGTAATGTTTGACACTTAAAAGTAGCTTTGACGTAAGCATTTGTGACGATTCGTGTCATTCATTAGTTTGTATAACTGTACTGTACAACGACTATCGAACTCATGTCAAATTTTCCAATGACTCCAGAGCTAGACGAACGTAACCAGTCTTACTAGCTTGGCAGTGCAGGATTGAATACCGTATTGGTGGGGCCAGAACACTTATCGGTAAACTAATCTACTTCAGGGAATGTGATACTCGTCCTAGAGTGATACGCTTTGTAAGGCGGGTATTTTCAGGTACAAGTACCAACCTACCTAACCAACCTAACCTGTCAGGGAGCACATCGACTTCCTGAAGCAGAAAATGTACGGTACAGTCAGAAGCAAAAATATGTATACATTGCCAAGGCACCAAAAATATGTAAACATCTTCGACTTTAAGACGAAGTGCTCAATTTGAAGAGCATAAAATTGTAGCCACCGGTTCACATCATAAATATGTATACGCTCATTGCTTCATTCATTTATGAACCAACGCGTGAATACATGCTATTGATGGAAGCGTACATACATAGTATTGTTCCTTTCGTGGTGGGCATAATTTAATGAAGCAATGAGCGTATACATATTTATGATGTGAACCGGTGGCTACAATTTTATGTTCTTCAAGTTGAGCACTTCGTCTTAAAGTCGAAGATGTTTACATATTTTTGGTGCCTTGGCAATGTATACATATTTTTGCTTCTGACTGTACACCCAGAATCGCACTTTCTAAATCAATGAATGGTGGGTTTATCGACCAGACCAAGGTGGCTGACACTTACCTACTGGATGACGATGCCATGTGTTCATTCTGCCGCAGTATCTGTTTGGTGCCTGTCGCTTTTTTGGATCAAATGGTTTTCAATGTTGCACGCTCGCTTGAGTCTGGTTCGCTACCTCAGTTCCTAACAACTAGAGTAACCCACCTGCTCCGTAAATCAGGTAGCACTGCGGAACCCAAAAATTATTAGCCGATCACTTGTTTACCGACCATCTTTAAAGTTCTTACATCCAATTTTAAAGTTAAAATTAACAAACATATTGACAGCAACTCATCATGTCTGCCTCTCAAAATGGATGTAGGAGCGGCTCTCGCGGTACTAAGGAGCTACTCCTTAATAACATGGCCATTACCCAACAAGTTCGTCGTTCCCAAAAGGATCTATCGACAAGTTGAATAGTTTTTTTTTTATATTGCCTTTCACGGACACCAGCTCCTCACATATGTAACAAATACTAGACTGAGTAATTGTACGGTTTTAGCTATAAACAAAACATTGTGAGGAGAAATAAATGAATAATAATTATTATTATTATATAATAAGGCCTATTATGACTTGGTGCCACATACAAGGCTCATGCGGGTGATGGAGTTCTATAAAGTTGATGCAACTCTGCACACCATCTTGATGACGTGTATAGCTAATGGAGGACGGTCCTTCGCTATCCTGGATATCGAGATATTCATAGGAATAGCGATCCGAGCCAGGTCTATTCCAGGGCGATACTTTGAGTCAACTTTGATTTTGCTTAGCCTTGAAGTACACTGCTGGAGAATACACGTCTAGACTATCGGCTGAGGAGAGGTGGTCAGGTTATATCGCACTTCCTTTACATGAGTGACTTAAAATTCATTGCTCCCCAC